>CM061046.1:10199202-10360450 GCA_030762985.1 Adelphocoris suturalis
TGTCTTTGCTCTGATATGTCTTTGCTCTGCCGGATATGTCAACTAAAAATTCCCGTCACGCAAAATTGATGTCACAATTTCAGTGTTTTTCACGTACAACCCAGCCGTTGCTAGGGGAATGGAACTTCCGCAGTTTTCATCGCACAAAAATCGTTCGCCACTCGTTGGAAAGCGCTTGATTTATGTGATAAATGTTCACATCTCAAGCTACCAATTTCCCCCTCCTTACCTACCTGGCTACATTCCTAAACTAAGTTGATTGGACTATAATCAATTTTAATAAGCCGGTTACAATATTCTTAACGTAAAGCAATAGCATCATTTACTCCACTCCATAGGAAACATTTTCATCCCCTGACAACAGTCGACTGTTAACAACAACTCATTGCGTCTGTATTGGAGAAATTACTTTAATTTATAGTATGCTTTTTGTGCCTCCAAGAATGATAAAATAAATTCTTTATCCTACATTTCGTCGCCTACAGTCCAAAGTTAAAGGATTTGTTTACAACTCTCGAGGACGACCGTTATGAAATCCCCAATCAAAGACATATCCATGTAACATGGTATCTGCTTGTAAAGCAGATAGTGGAACTCGTTTACGAGTTTCGGTACTTAGTTTTTTTTCGTACGATGTTTTAACGCGACGGTTTAAGCATTTTCATCTCAAGATTTCGTTTCAAGATATGAGCTTTCAAGATTTATTTTACATGTTCTTAAGATTTGTGTTCTTCCTTTATGGCTGAATCTTTTTTGTATGATGTAGAGGTAAATGGTCGTTGTTACCTATGTATGTATGTATGTATTTATCCATTGGACTGTTACAATCGAGTCTGATTACATCGAGTTATTCAAAAAAATAAAAATATTAACATAAAAACACTCCACTGTACAAGATAACTTTGTAGGTACGTTAAAAAAAACCTAGAAAATGAAAGGTAAAAATAAATAAGTTACAACGTTTAGCTATCCACGACGTAAATACAAGAATTTGGTATCCAAACTAGCAGAAGGTAGACTCATTCGTCTTATAATGTCTCTGGGTCCATGTCACTGGATTCATTTTGAGCTGTTGCCCGTAACATAAGTGATTTAACAGAGTATTGGTACAGATCTGACATTTTACCCTTATTATCTCTTAAGTCTAAAAGGTCAAAGAGAATACTTTCGTCAGTTTGATCGCTATTATATATCACATATTTATTCAAATACAGTTGCCTGTACCCCGCATAAGACTGGCATCTCAGGTAAAAATGAACAAAGTTCTCGATTTCCTGTAGGCTACGCAATGAGCAGGTCTCCAGGCAGTTTATCACATATCGCCCTTGTTTTAGATAGAATTTAGCTCCCTATTTCACGTTATATTTTGAAAATTGTCCACTTACTGCGAGTTTTAAGCAGTGACTCACTACAAGAATCACGTTAACTTCACTATAAGAGTTCTCTTCCTCTCTAGCTTACGAAAAAGCTACGGGAAATCAATGCGAAAAAGTTTAGCATTCATCGTGCTCGCTCCCAACAGCTTGTTTTCGTGTTTACGAGAAATACAAATACGAATATACGAGAAGTACAAAAACCCTCCATTGAATGCCTACATAGTTACGAAATGTATAATCGGTGTTTATTTAATTAATGTACACGTTTGTATTACCATTAAATGAAATGATAAGTTAATTTCATTACTACTTCCTACCTTTATTGAATTTATTGTCCTGGCCAGTTGTCTCCATCATCGCCTGTCTTCACTTATAATCGAACTAACTGTTCTAGCCGAAATTCTCGTCGCATCACCCGTCATGTGACAAATATTCACCTTAGAATGCTCTTCAGTTGACATTTTATGTCTTTGCTATGGCATATAAACTAAAAAAAACGTCACGGAAAATTGCTCACGAAAATATTTTGATGATTTCCACTTACAACCGAGTCGTTGCTAGGGAAATGGTACTTCGTCGTTTTTCATCCCACAAAATTCGTTGACCATTCGTTCGAAAGCTCTCGATTTACCCAACCATATCATGTTGTCAGTGATTTGGAGTCCATGTTATGAGTCCCATATTGTGCAAATCGAACGCGTCTTCAGGGCTTTCCTCCGTTACCTGGCATATAAGCTCTCCATTCCTCGTGAGAATTTGGACTACCAACTACTCGCTCGTCGCTTCAGCTTGATGTCTCCACGTGACCGTCGCCTGTGTGCGGATATTACATTCCTTCATGGTTTGCTGTCGGGTCGGATTGATGCCCCTGATCTCTTGGCTCGGGTTGGCTTTCTCGTACCTCGCCTCTCTTCCCGTTCTGTCACGCCTTTTGCCATCCCCTTTTCTTCCACAAATTACTTATATCACCGCCCACTGAGCCGCCTTCCTCGCCAAGCGAACCTCCTCTCATCATCACCTCCCTTCATCGACATTCTTTCTTCGCCCATCTCAACCATCAAATCTCAACTTTTCCGCCACCTCTGCTTGGATACCCCTAAATAACTTATTTTGCCAATCAGTGTGACTCTCTAGTGTGGTTCCATTCCATATATTTATAATTAATTTAGGTACTACCTGTTCACTTTTCTTTTTTTTCTCTCTCTTGTAATTGGGTTCGTCCCGTAACTTCTAAATAAATAAATAAATAAATAAATAAATAAATTGACTACTGCGAAGTGCGTGGCCAACAAGCTGAGTTGTGAGCAAGGTTATTTGAATAATTGTGTACACTCAGGTGATCATTCTCAATAATTGATATTGTGAACATGATTGCCACCGCTTGTTAATTTCTGATGATTTCATTGAGCTGGTGTTTCGATGATTTGATTCATGGCAGGTGATCCAAATATTGCGAGAACGGTTTGATTTGTGAAGCGGTGGTTAAATCATTTTAATAGGTAATTTCTATGCTTTACACTCTAGGAAGCTGTAATTTCGTATGTAGCCTCTTTAGGACATTTACTTGACGATGCACAGGGTCCGGATCAGATGAGTGGCTCTTAAAGCTAATTTCTATGTTTTACACTCTAGGAAGCTGTAATTTCGTATGTAGTCTCTTTAGCACATTTACGTGACGATGCCCATGGTCCGGATCAGCTGAGTGGCTCTTAGAGCTTGCATACGAGTCTGCAACACATACTTGTCTTCAACTAAAGACATAAAATGTCCCAATGTGTTGCAGACTCGTATGCAAGCGTTTCATTAGAATTTTCGAGAAAAACGGGTCCGTAATCTTTCTTTTTTAGATAAAAAATCGAATTCATTCTTCTTCTGAATTCGATTTTTATCTCAAAAAAGAAAACAATAAGTGTTTTTCCGAAGTGAAAGGACGAAGAACGTCCTGTTTTAGGGATGTTGTTCATAACAAATAGATGAAATCAAATAAGATAAAAACTGGTGAAACGAAACGTTAAAATAATGGAGAAAGAATGAATCGCGGTAAGTAGAAAACAGTTGCCACGAAATTAGGGTGGGGGGTGCGTACCTGTTTTTCATAAATCTGACTTTGTGATTTCCCTCAAACTACATGTTGAATAATGATTACAATTTTATCACATTCCCCAGAAATTTCTACGTCGAAAAACGCGTGGATATACCTACTGCCGTATTAAGAATAGATCCCGTATCTGCATTTTTGGCCGTATTGAGTTAAAGGTACCCCCCATCCCCGTTTGGGGGGGTGGTTTCTTTCGATTTTGCTAGTCGCCAAGTCAGATCTCAACGGCAAATGCCTCAAAAACGGCTTACAACTATCGCATTAACTACGTTCTGGTTCGGTTTACTATTGAAAATCCCGTAACTGGCCTTTTCTAGGTGCAAAAACCTGCATCTAGGCATCCGATACGATTATTTTATTTGTGTTCAGGTACAAACGAATTGCGACACTCCAGATAAGAATTTATTTCTTGGTATCTAAGGACTCGTGGCGTCTGACCTAATGCCAGGCCTAATTCCTTAGTCCCTTGAAAGTACCTGAGCACACGTTATGCCGCCTGCCAGTGTTCATCATTACAGCAGGAGTTAAATTGGATCAAGTAACTTACTGTAAAAGCTATACCAGGACGAGTTGCCACAGCAAGGTCATTTAATGAGCTAAAAAAATTCTGGTAAGGTATGCTGCTGTCCACTGCTGTCACCGACTTTTCTAGCTTGATTCCTGTTTCCATTGAACTAGTTTGCAGTCTCTCATTTTGTAATTTTCGAGAATCTCTGTTATATATTTTTCTGATTCATAAATCCATTTTTTTTTTTTTTTTTTTGTTCTGTAAATTCGATCCACAAGCAGTAATCAAACTTCCCCAAGCCTCGTATTTTAAGATGTTTGGACAGTTTTGTTTTGATTTCTTTTGCCTTTTTCTCTGTCGATGCTGCAATGATAAGGTCATCAACATACACACAAATTATGTCTTTTTCGTTCTCGTGATCAAGGCATATAGACAAGGATCAGCCGCAGAAGGATTTATGCGTTTTTCCATTAAAGTCATGTTAAGCGTTTTGAACAATTCGGACAGTATAAGGCACGTTTAAAGCAAACAATCTTTTTCTTTTTCTCCCTTTTTTAGATCTTCAAGCAGTATTTTATGCGCGGTTTTCACACAATTCATTCAAGTAAGGTATTTTTGAGTCCGATAAATGACACACTTTTTGGATCGAACTAATATTAGGTTTGCAATCCGCATTTTTCCACCAGTCAATACAATGAAATACATTGGCAGGTTGACCGGCAAAATGTCGCCAAATGCACTTGATCATTTTTACCAGCTACCCGACGATAAGGAAAACCGTTAATTAAATTTGTAAGTGAACGCCTGGCGGGAAAAACGTTGGATGTTACATGTTTTCGAATTTTTTTTTTTTTTTTTTTTTTTCGGTGGAATAACGTTGGTTGTGTCTTCAGTCACGTGTTCCTGGTGTTGTTTGTTGTCACAGAACCCGATAAAGCTCTCTAGTTTTGTTAGAAAAGAACAAAGTGGTCACTTTTGGTTTATTATTTCCAATAGTATGCCTATGGGATCGTATAGCAAAAAATTTTTATAACCCCCCCTCAAACTTTGTCACTTTACGTTACGTAGAATCCAAATTTGAAATGTCCGTCCGCCGTCCGCCCTCCGGGCCATAAAAGGCCTTACAATTGACTTAAAAAATCTGTTCTTTCGCACATAGACTCCACTTGGGATCTAGTTGGTCCCAACTTCTCGCCAGCTCGATCGGTCCACACCCATGGGTGCTATGAGCCAAAAATAGGCAATTTTATAGATTTTTTAAAACAAAATTTAATGAAGTTCAAGTTTTTAGCATAATTTCGCACATAAATTGTTGAATGTTCTATTTCATAGTTGATAAACTTCATTTGACCAATCTTATGCTAAAAAATATCAATCTGAAGATTCTTAGCCATTTTTAGTGATTTTGTCAGCACATTTTTTGAAATTTGACCAATTAAATGATATCAATATACAGTATAGGTAACACTTTTATGTGTTGGAAAGATGGCTTGGTAATAAATTGTTATGTTTATCAACTATATTAAAAAGAGTAAAATTGTGAGATTCCGCTGCTGTAATGGATTGAACCCATTTGTGAGGTCCGAAGCTCCGAGTTCGATACTAAATATACTATAAGCAGCGTTTAATAATTATGGACCAGAGATCTATGTAGAAGGGCTGTCTAATACATAAATAATAAACCTTTGTGTAATAATTTGCAGCGTTTTCTAATGGAATAACGTTGGATGTGAAAGCGCGCTTTTCACAATCATCTGCTTGTTCGTTCATCATGTTTCACACCCATTAATAGTTCAATTTTCCTACTCCAGTTTTAGTTGTTCAATTACTGTTGTGAAGTTACCTGTTTAATGTATTGACGCGTTTGAATTGTCTGTTTTTGTGCTACGAGAATATAGTTTACAAACGGAATTGCGCATTCATTTTCATCCTCAAAGTTAACACTGCTTTTGAATTAAGGTATATAATAATAATCACAATGTATTCTCTGGCGAATACCGCCTTTTGCCCTGATTTATCTAACTGGTCGTGATCATAGATTGTTTTACGAAAACCTTCCTGCAGTTAAAAAAAAAAAGTAATTTCATGTACTTGTTCAACCATTTTATTCACGTTTTATTTTTCTTTTAATATTGTAATGAAGTTTTTCGAGTTCCTACCTATGACATAGGTAGGAAGTTTGATATCATAACATACCTATGTTGAAGTTTGATATCAGCAACTATCCCAAGTTCTTTAACACGTCACGTGTAAGGGGGTGGAGGGGAGTACATAAGCCGATTGGAATCCAAAGCTTTGGCATTGATTAGGATTTTTAATAGATTCGTTTTACGGTCAGCAGCCTCCTTCAAAATGTTGCGTATGTAACAACCAACGTTTTTCCCGCCAGGCATTCAAGTGTTTGGAGTATCCTAATTAAATTACGTGGCGTTGGCCTGTTCATGGAAATATAGTCGTCTCTCAAGGCAGGCAATGTTTGATTCAATTCTAAAATTAACATTACCGTTATAGATAGATGAACAGTTACGTAATAATTTATAGCGCTCTATAATCCTTCAAAGAAACTACATTGAATCCATTGTGGAAACCCTTTGTCAGTGCCTTTGTTCACAACCGGGGAACCTACTCAGTGAGATCAATCCGTCCGGTACGACGTCCGGCCCGTCCATTGTCACTCTGAAACCAAGAAGAATAAATTCATGGGACAATCATTTTATTAAATTGTAACAAGGGCGAATACAAATCAATATCAGTCCCGAGAATCAATGAATAAATCATCGGGGAAACCGAGCGTGGGACCGACCCAAATGCACCGATTCAATTCGACGACCTCAGCCGGGTTGTATGTTGCCGTCAAAATGAGCGCGAAAGGCTCATTTGATTTATCGGAAGGGAATCGGAATCCTTAGGAGGAAAACAAAAAAATCGGAAATCAGAAACTCGTAAACGAGTTCCACTATCTGCTTTATGTATGTATTTTTTTTTTAAACTAATTTATTGGTTTTATACAATTAATACAATTTTTTCCTTTACACACCAAGATCTGAAGATGGACTCAGTAAGAGGACGAAACGTTATCAAATAAAACAATAAATGAAATAATTTCATTTATTTTCCCTGGGCCGCATCCCGACTAATTCCAACAAAACAACGGTTTACTTATAGAAATGTTGAAAATAACTGTGGAGAGAAGCCACTACAATGAGCTGTTGTTTACAGTCGACTGTTGTCAAGAGGATTAAAATGTTTCCTATGGAGTGCTTTACGTTAAGAATATTGTAACCGGCTTAGTAAAATTGTTTATAGTCCAATCAACTTAGTTTAGGAATGTAGCCAGGTACGTAAGGAGGGGGGAATTGGTAGCTTGAGATGTGAACATTTATCACATAAATCAACCGGTTTCCAACGAGTGGCGAACGATTTATGTGAGATGAAAACTGCGGAAGTTCCATTCCCCTAGCTACGGCTGGGTTGTACGTGAACATCATTAGAAATTGTGACATCAACTTTTGCGTGACGAAAATTTTTGGTTGACCCCCCAGAGAAGGAAATCAAACTTTCATCCTCAAGGACCCAAGTCTGGGGTATAATTAACATTCTTGGTGAGCCCTATCAATTTCAACATTATATAGCATTTTCCAGTCAAATGAAACTTTTTTTCTATCAAACGAAACTTCGTAACTACCAAATGAAACCTTGTTCCAATCAAATGAAACCTCGTACCTACCAGATGAAACCATGTACCAATCAAATGAAAGCTTTTTTCAACCAAATGAAACTTTTATCATTTAATAATGATTAACAGGACGTTTCCATTTGTTTTCGTCACGTCACGGTGGGGTTTTTGAGCGTCTCATCACGATCGAAATTGCACCATTGAAATTATATCACGTTACTATGTTGGTTGCGAGCGTCACAAAATGATATAAATAAAGAGGCTAGAAAAATAGTTTCGTTGCCCCTGCAGATATAAGTGAAGTAAAATATAAGTTCTCCCCTATCTAGGGGGGCGGCGGCTAGGAAGTAGAGCCTTGTTGGGGTTAATTGTCTTCTTCAAGGTGGTGTTTCCCCGGCCTCAACCGGGGGACGTGTTAAGAGGCCCTATGGTCTATACGTTTACCATCGTAGAACTGTATAACTCTGTAAATATCCTCTTTTGACAAGGTAACATTGTTGAATGGTCCTACCCTCGCCCCTTGCTTGGCTAAGGCATCTGCCTTGATATTACCACACACACACACCGGAATGACCTTCAACCCATAGCAGTATTATTTTTGTGCCTTCCATAGTACACTGTTGCAGTGATTGGAGTAACTGAGCTACTATGGTCTTATTGGCTTTTGTCGGTGCTGGGTTTCTTATCAGATGAACGGTACTTAGAGAGTCTGTGCAGAAGTCTGTGCACACAATTTCAGATTAACAATATTCTTGATAGGTAACCCAAAAGAACGTCAGACTCATCCAATTTCATTCGTCCGATTATCAGATCACTAGTTCGTTCTGTGATGACCAAGTTATTCTATTTAACCACCCACTCCCTCCCTCCGTTTTTTCCTTACCACAGACACCTCCCTATGGTTGGGGCTAGAAAATTTTTTAATAGCCTGTGATTGGGGTTGACGTAATCTAAACATATTCGCCCAATCAGAGCCCCAGTTTGTTTAGTGATGTCGAAGGATACCCCATTTCACCCCTCCCCTAAAATATCCCCTATGGGTCGGAATTAAAATTTCAAAGTAGGCTGTGGTTATTTAGTGTTATCCAAACATTTTTTATCAATCAAGTCCTCAGTTTTTTCAGTGATGTTCAAGATACCCCCATTCCAACCCCCCCCCCCCCCTCTCAAAATACCCGTTATGGTTCGAATTTGAAAATCTCTAGTAGCCTGTGATTTAAGTTAGAATACTCTAAACATATTCGACAACTCAGATACCTTGTTGGTTCAGTGACGTTCGAAACGCTTTAACTCCCCCACCCCTCCCCCTCCATTGTCGGTCAGATTTGAAAATTTTAAAAAATGCTGCAAATTATTACACAAACGTTTACTTTTTATGTATTAGACAGCCCTTCTACGTAGATCTCTGGCCATAATTATTAAACGCCGCTTATAGTATATTTAGTATCGGAACTCGGAGCTCCGGACCTCACAAATGGGTTCAATCCATTACAGCAGCGGAATCTCACAATTTTACGCTTTTTAATATAATTGATAAACCTAACAATTTATTAGTCATCTTTCCAACACATAAAAGTGTTACCTATACTGTATATTGATATCATTTAATTGGTCAAATTTCAAAAAATGTGCTGACAAAATCACTGAAAATGGCTAAGAATCGTTAAATTGATATTTTTTAGCATAAGATTGGTCAAATAAAGTTTATCAACTATGAAATAGAACATTCAACAATTTATGTACGAAATTATGCTAAAAACTTGAACTTCATTAAATTTTGTTTTAAAAAATCTATAAAATTGCAAAAAATAGCACAAAACCCGAAATCTCTTTTTGAATAGAAGAGTATCATTTAGAATACTTTTTTTCCATAAAATTAATAGCTATCATTTTCTTTTCACTCATAAATCTCCAATTTCTATACAACTTGAAATAGACAAAAAAAAAGACACTTTTTCACCTATTTTTGGCTCATGGCACCCATGGGTGTGGAGCGATCGAGCTGGAGAGAAGTTAGGACCCAACTAGACCCCAAGTGGAGTCTATGTGCGAAAGAACAGATTTTTAAAGTCAATTCTAAGGCCTTTTATGGCCGGACGGCGGACGGCGAACAGCGGACGGCGGACGGACATTTCAAATTTGGATTCTACGCACCTTGAAACGTAAAGTGACAAAGTTTGAGGGGGGGGGGGGGGGGTTATAAAATTTTTTTGCTATACGATCACATAGGCTTATTATTGGAAATAATAAACCAAAAGTAGTCTTTGACTTGAATTGGAGTAATCCAAACATATTCGACAATCAAATCCCCAGTTTTTTCATTGCTGACAAAGATGTCCCTCCACCCCCCCTCTTCCCCTAAAACACCCCCTATGGGGCAGATTTGAAATATTCTAGTAGCCTGTGATTTAAGTTAGAATAATCCAAACATATTCGCCCAATCAGATCCCCAGTTCGTTCAATGGTGTCCAAGATGCTGTCTCTGGCTGGATGTTGCCAAAGATAGCCGAAACAACTCCTAAGCATAGTACTCACGCAATCGTACACAATTGTACACCTAATCTGGCCACAACTAAAGACAAATGGATCTGTAGGCCTAGGTCGAGGGATACGATAAGATCTTTGGATAGATGATGGCAGAAGGCAGTGCAAGCTTCTTTATTTGATTTCCAAGTTGGGTTGTTGATTGGATATGGAAATAGAAATTTTTATATTTGGTGGTAGTTTGGGGATGCTGGGGCGGCCGTAGTGGACGGCTCTCGCTACTATGTGACAGTTTAATTATTATTGTCGTGATTAACTTTCTCATTGTCAACTTTCTCATATTTTGGTATACCTACTTAAATATTATATTGGAATAAGGATTGCTAAGTAAGCACAGAAATTAATCACTGGTATTGTTCGAACTTACTTATCATTTCCAACCTGGCCATAGGTACATATTCACGCATTTTCACTCCAATTCCATCTAGTAATTTCCCATTTTTTCCGCACTACACATCACTTAAACCTCACTGCTACGTATTTTTCGCCTCTTGATTCCATAGCTTCATCATTTTCTATCTACAATAAAAACTAAAGATTGCGTCTCATCTCTTATCACCGTGGAGTAGGTTTACCACCTTTGAGATACCTTCCTGGGTCCATGCCTTTTTGTGCTGTTCATAAATGATTTGGCATATCAGTTTGACGATGGTAATGTATACCTGTTTGCTGATGACATTTCCACTGTAATATCTGGATCTTCCTTCGATACTCTTCATAGTGATATCACTGCCGCCGACGAAGTTGTTAAGCAGTGGTGCTTAGCTAACTCTATGATACTTAATGAAGACAAAACCCAATCATTAGATCTCCGACTGAATGGAAGAACTGAGCAGCACGTTACCTTTTTGGGAGTTATAATTGACAATAGATTGTCGTGGCGTAATCATGTTGAACATCTTGTTCTCAAGCTCGCCTCGGTGCTGTTCATGCTGCGTCGTTTGCTATCTTCAGTATCCCCCGCAACTCTCCTTTCCGTTTATTTTGCCTGTTTCGTCAGTAGAGCTACGTACTGCATTTTGCTCTGGGGAAACTCCTGTCATGCTGCCGAGGTTTTTAAGCTTCAAAAAAGAGCAGTTCGAATTTTGAGGGGGCTGAATTGGAGTCAGAGCTGCCGTAGTCACTTTAGAGACCTCGGGATTCTGACAATTCCGAGCTACTATGTTCTGAATTCCCTTCTGTTTGTTCGAGAGCGTACTGACTCAATTGTAAGAGGTAACGATGTTCATCAATATCCCACCAGAGGCAATAATAATTTACGCCCACCAGCTGCTCGCCTTACGACAACGTTGACAAGTGATCCGGTACAGATGGGGACTCGTCTTTTCAATTGCCTACCAGTACAAATTCAAATGCTTCCAGTTAAAAAGTTCCTCGAGCCCTGATTGAGATCGAACTTTATGAAGTATCAAGTTTTTTTAATGTGAATTGGAGGAAATATGTACCTGACTAAGTTGTTACCCAAAGATTCTCTAACTATTTTATTATATTTTTAATTTTGTCATGACTTAATTTTCAGTGTATTGTTATATTTATATTGTATTTATGTATTTTGTATATACCTGACGTTTGTATTGCCTCATTTAGGCCTCTACAAAGAAAAATATATCTATCTATCTATCTATCTATCTATCTATCTATCTATCTATTCCTTCTGCTGCACCATGGATGCCATCAAGTGGATGAATCCATAATTACATCCATGTATTTTATTTCTGTATGGGTTTCTAGGCATTTACTGATTGCTTTATTTTTATAGTAATTTATTATATTGTTAAATATTATAAGGTAATTTTTGTATAACTGCACAAGACCTTCTCGCCACTTCGTCATCGGATTCCACCGCCAGCCTCTGATCAACCCTGAGAGCTTTCTGAAAGAGCAGTTGTGGCAGACATCTTGAATTATTCATTGTTCTGTTCTGTTCCTGGAAAAGTGCCCATGCTTCCAAGAAAATTAATTGTCCAAGTTTATCACTTATCCTGTGCGCCATCCACTTCAAAAAACGGTCCTATCTTAATCAGTTTTCTGTGCAGTGTCTTTCAAACTACAGAAACTGGTGTGCCATTGCATTTTTTTGGCTTCATCCTTATATCTTGGCTGGAACACCTCTGTGAGGTTAGCAGATATTTCTCCTACCAACTACCTACTGGACATCTATTGCAATATACATCACTGGAGTTGCCCCTGGACCACTGAAGTTACCACTAGACCATTGGAGTCGTCTTGGATCAGGACCTCTGGGAAACCACCACATGAACTACCAGCTTCATCATACAGCTAAGAATTGTAGTCATAAATATGTATATAAAAATGGTCTAGTCTTCATAGTAACTTCTTCTAGTCATCAGAGTAACTCCTTCTAGTCAACATATCTTTATTAACTTTAGTGGCCACTTAGGGACAGACAATATCAATAGTTTAAGTACCTACCTACCACCCACCTGAACCACTTAGGCACTGATTCCCCTTCTATCATTGTTATATTTATTGAATAAATCATCTATTAGTTGATGTTTCATCAATTCAAACTTGTGTTTCATCTGAGCACCCACAACCACATACATTACCTATCCTTTTTCCTCAGAGTTATTATTTATCATACTGGTCTCATGTTAACAAGTAGGGTCGGACATTTACTGCAACCAAAACAGTAGGTTTACTTTTACAGGGATTATTATTATACCTATTTCTTTTATCGTGCTCCAATGGAAAGGTATTAAAAGGGGGAGATCTGATGCTAAGGAGATCTGAACCACAGAGGAAGCTGTGGTCAGGGTATATTTATTGAATAAAATCTAATAGGGGTAAATGAGACACCGTACTGGGGTGTAGGTATGTGAGGAAGGAAACTGGGTTTGGTATGGGGATATCAATATGATGTGAATAATATTAATATGTTTATACGCACAAAATGGGAGGGAGCTCTAACCCTTGAGACGCACAGTACTTTGAGTATGTATAAAAAATCGAAAAAACGATCGGTCAAAATTCTTGAACCCGAGTGCATTAATCTATCCTTGGATAGTCCGTGGGCACGATTCAAAAGGTTTCCCATCTCCACAGAACACTAGAGGGCAAGTTCCGTGGTCCAACTGTCAACAACTCATTTCACCCAAAACGCAAACGATGAACTACCTGTTCATGACGAATGTAGTAATCGCCCGAGCTACTTCTGAGATCGCTCTGCTCTTCATGACGAGTTACGGCACAGGTATGGGCTATATTTATGTGGTTCAATAATTTTTCAAGTATGAATTTCCCTCAATTACGCCGTAAAATCTTTACCATAATAATCCCAAAAATTTTCGACTAAACCTCTACCTTAGGAACTGAATTTTTCAAAAGAGGAAAAAAGAGGAGTTAGATCATTTGATATATGGTTTTTGACACTATTCCATTCACTCAATCACGTTGGAATTTCCTGCGAATAGCCGCGACTTTTTTTTCTATGATTTTTTTAATCTTTTCAGCTAGAGTTCCTACAAATCGGACACTGTTCGGAAAATGGAAGTCCGGGAAGAGCATGGAAAGCAAAAAAGTCCAGTCATGCAGCATGACCCCATGAGCGAATTTTTGAAGATGTTTCATGCAAATATTACCGATTTTTACAACTAGCGAACGGCATTATTTTGATTTTTGACTGCTTTTTCAACTTTGAAATTTTTGAAAACTTGATACATATTCTTATAGGAAATTTTACGCTGATTCCGAATATACCACATGTTAGTATGCTGAAAAAATTATTTCGCACAACAAATCGCAAAAAAAACAGGCTATTTTGAAATTTTTTGACTACATTTTTGAAAAAAATGCGTTAAACTTCAGAATATGATTCAGAATATCCTGAAACGGATTTCTGCATAAAAGTTTTTCAAAAATTCACATTCTACAAATTTTGAGGCGAGAGCAATAGCTTAATTTTCTTCAAAAATTCGCTAAAAGGCAACATCCTCTCATTCTTGCTGTCTGATTTGGGTCTTCAATCCGATGACGAAGTAAAAACAAAAATTCATTTCTTCCACGCCTACGTTGGAAAATTGTGGAAACAGTGCGGCAGGAAAAATGCGGTTTTTGAAAAACGTCACATCAAGTGGCTGAATCTGCCGAGTTCGTTTTTTGAACCATTTTTCCCTTCGGGTGCGACAAAAACCCGTTCAGGATCGAGTTGTGGAAGACCCATGAAGCCCTTTCACGAATGCAGTTTATTGACGAAAAAGAGGCGTGTACAAAATTTGGTGTGTTTCAAGGCAAGTGTTTCTCTTTATAAACCTAGTCCTTATTCATTTTCTGTTCTTGTACTACCTAGTCGTTAAGTTCCAATACTCTTTTGTGTATTGGGACATGTAAATTTATATTTATATAAAAAGATGAAATTTGTAGAATTATTTCGAGAAAAAGGTGAATAGCTTGTTTGGTTGAATTTTTTCAGTTTTGCCTATTAAGGGCTTATTTACGACCCCCACATCCGTATATATTCGTGATCAGCATATCATTCCCTACCAGAATCCACCACAAACAGATTTTTGAATAGCTAACCCTTACAATCAAAGTACTGTGAGACGTGGCGAATCTCGAATCAGCTAGAGAGCGGCAGGGTCGTCGGATGATCCGTTCAATAGAAAGGTTCGCGTAACGATTCGTTGCATAGGAATCTACGGTATTTTCAGAGCCAGCCACTTAGGGTTCTCTTCCAGTTAGGACTTAATTAGTTCAAATATTCCACACATAATCAATCAATCAATTCAATTTTATTGTATAACCCGTAGGTATTACAAGGAGTTCCTTAAATACATATTGAAAATAGCACATGATATCTTGCCTTCATTTCTGCCTCAACAATGTTAGACGTTTACGTATGATGGATCAAATAATAGAGAGTTTTTGGTGACCACTAACGTACCCTTAACGTTACCCTACCGTACCCAAGAGTACGTGACCTTGAGGGGACGTTAGCAACGTCGTACGTTAGAATGGCTCATTTAACGTCACCCGTTTGGGGACCTAAAGGCACACGACACCAGCCTAACCTTCCTGTAAATGTAACACTACTGGGTACCTCCAAAATTACTCGAATACTGGTGAAATAAATAATAGTAGTTTTTCTTTTCAAATGCCTCATTACCAACTAATTTTGTTGATAGCGGGTAGGTTTTTGAACACCCCTCAAACTTGGTTATTTTTTGTTTCAAGTCGCGTAGATAGAAACCGAATGTGCCATCTGAAGTCCGCCTCCGCTGTCGCGCTTTACTAGCCTTCAACTCGATCGGAAAAAATCCGTTCTTTTGCGCACAGGCTCTATTTGGTCGATTAGAGCTTTGTTTTTATTATAATTTCACATATTTTAAAAGAGGAACCTGAGTTTTAAGTCACTACTTCTTCGCAGTATTGTTCTTAGTTAGCCTGATCTCAGCTGTTTTCTCGTGAACATTGCGTGAAGTACTGCCTCCACTGATGATTATCAGGTAAAATCCTGGTTCATTGTCATAGAGATGTACCTATACGTTTTCATACTTCTTGATATATTACCCAACCGAAAACCCAAAACATGAAGTTTGTAACGACTAAAGACCTAAAAGTGCAACTAAATCGCGGTGTTTCCCACTTGAGGCTTACTATCTTTGCGTTAAATCCATGCCTTGTTTACGAATTGAAAACTAAAAATGAGAAACTATCCCGTATTTTTACTGAGACTAACATGAAATTCGAATTTAGGATTGAAAATCGGCATTTCACATCGAAATAAAGAAGTCGATTAGACAACCAGTAGACAACAAGATAGCTGGGAAAAAATATCGCGTTACCCAACCACCGTTAACGTGACATCAAAATTAAGGCAACCGTTCTCCCGGCTCCTTTTGGGTTAGCATCTTCGTTTGCTGCAAGACTACGGTAACGGGTGACGTTGAGTTGAAGTCGCCAAAAACTCTCTAATTACTTATGTAGTAGGTCTACATAATTTACGTATAATAAATGAGCACTGCATAGTTAACATAAATCACAATCAATAATGCCTACACTCAACTGCTGAATTTCAATAATAATCCCGAGTCATTGCCAAAATTTCCAATGCGGTGTTGATGTTCGTTCAATCTCTTGTTGATTTTCATCTTCTTCTTGACCTATTTTCTAGAAATGTGGGGAGGGGACGGAGGAGGAGTATTCAGATTGATCTCCACTTCTGACCCAGTAGATGTAGAATCCTCCAGCGTGATTAATCCATAGTGAATGATAAGCTTTTGACATTTTATGTCTTTGCTATGGCACATAAACTAAAAAAAGCGGTTGCAATCATGTTCACAATATCAATTATTGAGAATGATCACCTGAGTGTACACAATTATTCAAATAACCATGCTCATAACTCAGCTTGTTGGCCACGCACTTCGCAGTAGTTAACATAATATGGTTGGATAAATCGAGAGCTTTCGAACGAATGGTCAACGAATTTTGTGGGCTGAAAAACGACGAAGTACCATTTCCCCTAGCAACGACTCGGTTGTAAGCGGAAATCATCAGAAAAAGCCACAGTTCCTTTGAGCCTGACGGCTAAAATTAAAAAACATGACTATGCTTTAGCCGTACACGACTCACTCCTCGTCGATTCGCTGAACCCGACCCCCCATCGGCCTCTGAACTCTGTTTATCATTCTGCCATCAATCCTAAAACATGGAATCATGTTTTAGCTCCTCGCTCTCACTTTATTATAGAAATGATCACGACCATTGAGCTCTTGTGGGATGATGATCTCCTATAGAAACTCGCGAGTAAACATTCACTTTATTATAGAAATGATCACGACGATTGAGCTCTTGTGAGATGATGATCTCCTAATAGAAACTTGCGAGTAAACATTCACTTTATTATAGAAAGAGGCTAAAGAGGCTACATACGAAATTACAGCTTCCTATAGTGTAAAGTATAGAAATTACCTATTAAAATAATTTAACCACAGCTTCACAAATCTAACCGTTCTCGCAATATTCGGATCACCTGCTATGAATCACATAATCGAAACACCAGCTCAATGAAATCATCAGAAATTAACAAGCGGTTGCAATCATGTTCACATAATTCATAATTGAGTATGCAATCATGTTCATAATTGACTATGATCACCTGTGTGTAAACAATTATTCATATAACCATGCTCATAACTCAGCTTGTTGGCCACGCATTTCGCAGTAGTTAATATAGTATGGTTGGATAAATCGAGAGCTTTCGAACGAATGGTCAACGAATTTTGTGGGATGAAAAACGACGAAGTATCATATCCCTAGCAACGATTCGGTTGTAAGCGGAAATCATCACAATTATTGGCGCTACTTTCGTTGCACTCTCGTGGGACATTTTTCGGTAGTTAGGCCACGGCTAAAGCATATTCATGCTAAAAAAACGTTGCAGATTTGCGTGTCGTGTCGGAATTCACAGAACGACCCCCAGCCCTAAAACATTAAACATGTTAAAACGTCAATTAAAATTGCTCACGAAAATATTTTGATGATTTCCATTTACAACCGAGTCGTTGCTAGGGAAATGGTACTTCGTCGTTTTTCATCCCACAAAATTCGTTGACCATTCGTTCGAAAGCTCTCGATTTATCCAACCATATTATGTTAACTACTGCGAAGTGCGTGGCCAACAAGTTGATTCATAGCAGGTGATCCAAATATTGCGAGAACGGTTTGATTTGTGAAGCGGTGGTTAAATCATTTTAATAGGTGATTTCTATGCTTTACACTCTAGGAAGCTGTAATTTCGTATGTAGCCTCTTTAGGACATTTACTTGACGATGCCCAGGGTCCGGATCAGATGAGTGGCTCTTAAAGCTAATTTCTATGTTTTACACTCTAGGAAGCTGTAATTTCGTATGTAGTCTCTTTAGCACATTTACGTGACGATGCCCAGGGTCCGGATCAGCTGAGTGGCTCTTAGAGCTTGCATACGAGTCTGCAACACATCTTCAACTAAAGACATAAAATGTTCCAATATGTTGCAGACTCGTATGCAAGCGTTTCTTTTAAATTTTTCCATCAACCAGTAGTTCATCTCCAATCAAGGCTTCCCGTCTTTTCTTGCTTGAAACAACTTGGGCAAGAGATGCTTCCTAAGTTCCCGTGTTAGTCTGTCGTAGAACTCGGATATATTAATTTGGGATCCCTTGAACTTGTAAATGATCTAGCTCACTTAAGATTTAGAGAAATTATTAGCAAAATAAATGTGAACTGGTCTACTTCGTGAAGGTTGGATGGTACCTAAACGTCTTACACCTATAACTTCATAATCCTCAAGAACGCAATTAAATTCCGTTCTAAAAATTTCCATCTCCACACATAATTAAACGTCGCAAATAGAAATTAGTCAGTATCATTTCACATCGCACGCATCCACAACAAACACTAAATCAGATTTCCAAATAGAGGCCAATGAGTTGAAGTTGATAGCTAATTCGGTATGAACTTTAATTCAGGAAACTTGTCAAAAATTATCAGGACAAGGGTCAAAACGAATAAAAGTCCTTATCGCCGAGCTTTCGGTTTATATAAAACCATCATCAGGGCTCAACAATCTTCTATGGTGTCAAAATATAGGACACGGTCATGGATTGTGAGTTGAATGTCATAACAAAAACAAGAACTGGTTGCATTTGAAATATTCAATTGAATATATTCAGATATATTCAAATATGCATTTGAATGAATATATTCAAATATGCATTTGAATATATTCAAATTGAAAAAGCCATGAGCGAATTTTTGAAGAAATCTTCGATTACATCGATTTTTGAGTGATTTTTCACCTTTGAAATTTTCCGAAACTTGATACATATTCTTATTTTTTTTTAACAAGCACCTACTACCTACGTTTTAAACAGCATGGTTCTAGGATTGGTTATACAGGGATACTTCCATAAGAGTAGTTCAATCTGAATTTGGACAATGTTTCATGCAAATATTACCGATTTTTACAACTAGCGAACGTCATTATTTCGATTTTTGACTGATTTTTCAACTTCGAAATTTGTGAAAACTTGATACATATTCTTATAGGAAATGTTACGCTGATTCCGAATATACCACATGTTAGTATGCTGAAAAAATTATTTCGCACAACAAATCGCAAAAAACAGGCTATTTTGAAATTTTTGACTACATTTTTGAAAATTTCAACCCGAAGATGTAATCCGATCATGCTGGCCAACGAACTTGAACTTTCGTTTTGTGTCCTTAACATTTTAAAATTTGTTTGAAGTTTCTAGCACAATTCTACGGACAGTTATCGTCTGGAATGACACATGTACATACATATATACATACATACATATATACATACATACATACATACATTAAAAAATGCGTTAAACTTCAGAATATGATTCAGAATAGCCTGAAACGGATTTCTGCATAAAATTTTTTCAAAAAATCACATTCTACAAATTTTGAGGCGAGAGCAATAGCTTAATTTTCTTCAAAAATTCGCTAAAAACACTGCTGGCAAGCATACAGAGCTAAACTATCATCTCTTTCTTTGATTCAGGAAACGTCCAACAACGCCATCATTCTTTTCTGTGTGGTTGTTATCATCGGTTGGTCAATAGTTGCCGTGCTGACCCCGCGTGCTTGACACTAACTTTGCTAGTGATTGAGTGATTAATGCATTCTTGCACAAAAAGTACGGTTGGATCTTCACGGTTCGGCTACCTACCTCGTAATCGTGATCGAACAACGCGCATTCCCACACGAAGAGTTCAAGAGACAATTTGCAACTGCGGTCACCATTCACTCTGTAAAACAACACACGAACTATATATGTTGGATTGAAGAACTAAGTAATTCAATTAACTTAACGCACTTCGAGGCTATGGTCCTTTTTCTAAGTCTCTTGGCTTCCATAATATTGCGAGTTTTATTAAACAAATGTCATACATATGACATGTCTGAATGATAGATGTTACATAAATTGTCAATAAATGGCTGAATCTACGATGGTGAGGTTCTTCACACAATGTGAACTCCTTAGGATTCGGGTTACAACACGTCCTTTTCACGAATTTTTGTGAAAAATGAAGCTATTGCTATGACTCCAAAATATTAAATTGAAATTTTCAAAAATATTCTTCGTCGAAATCCGTTTTGAGGCATTCAGAAACGATTCCTGAAGTTTACGCTTTTTCATATATGTTCTTATGTCATTCTAAACGATAACTCTCCTTGGGATTGAAATAAAAATCCCGTTCTTGCGCCAAAAAATCAAGCTTTCCAATGAGATGAGAGATGAGATCGTAGGCCAACAACTTTTGAGTACATCAAATTTCAAAAAATGTGTTTAAAAAATGCCTAGAAATGGCTTAAAATTACCAAAAATTGTTAAATTTATCAGAGGTCATTTTTAGCAGAGGTTTAGTTGAAACAAAATTATCAACGATAAACTCTAAGGCATTAAAAAAATTTTGCACAAAATTCTGCTAAAAAACGTAGGTACTTAAATTTCATTAATATTTGCTATACAATCAATAAGCACTGCAAAAAAAAAATCCAAAATTGTTTTTAATTGTTAATTTAATTGTTTTTTAATTGAATTTTTTTTCTTTAGTACGAGTTTTCTTTGCCATAAAATTCATTTTTAACAATTTCTTTCAACTGAAATTGCTCAAAATGTCGATACAATTTAACTTATTATAATACGAGACATAATTTAAGAAAATTCACTGAAGGGGACATCGGTTATTATCTTTTTGGCAGCCTGAGTAGTTTCAAATGTTTGTGCTATTTTTAATACATCTATCAATGAGGTCCGAGTTCGACTTATATACTTGATTTCAATCGTTTTTAACGTGATTTTTGTCAGTAGCTTCCTTGTTTCGGGAGTGTACATGCTAATACTGAAAAAAGTCCAGTCATGCAGCATGACCCCATGAGCGAATTTTTGAAGAAATCTTCGAAATTTCAGTCGCTATTGGTCGTGTAGAGAAATTTTAGTTTATGATTTTGATAGACAAACATGGAATGAAATTATTAAAAATAATTAGGAGGTACGCATACTTTATTATTATTAAACTAATCTTGTAGATTTAAAGACAAATGTAGGAAAATTTTCATAGATTTCGATGTCCAATGTGGTCAACTAGCGAACGGCATTATTTCGATTTTTGACTGATTTTTCAACTTTGAAATTTTTAAAAACTTGATACATGTTCTTATAGGAAATTTTACGCTGATTCCGAATATACCACATGTAAGTATGCTGAAAAAATTATTTCGCACAACAAATCGCAAAAAACAGGATACTTTGAAATTTTTTACTACATTTTTGAAAATTTCAACCCGAAGATGTAATTCGAACTGTTAAACTTCAGAATATGATTCAGAATAGCCTGAAACGGATTTCTGCATAAAATTTTTTTTTAAATTCACATTCTACAAATTTTGAGGCGAGAGCAATAGCTTAATTTTCTTCAAAAATTCGCTAAAACACAATAACCTTGTTTTTCTGCTGTCGCCTACCCAAGATTGACCCATCAGTGCCGCCAATGGAATGAATTACTGTAGGTTGCAAGTTTTCCAAACGACAACAAACAAACTAATGTAAACAGTTCCTGAAATATTTAGAATGAAAGAGTTCATCTTTAAGAAGGCTTTATTCTACATAAAATGCAGCAGAACGAGTAGGAAGAAGAAATTGGGTTTCCAAAACAGTTTGATGTAAACAAAAACCATATAACGCGCCATAATACTACCATAAACCATAATAACCATACTACCATAAACCATAATACTACAGTTCCTAATAACTACATGGCGATTAACATATCACATACGATCATGCTGCATTTCTGGAACTATTAATAAAAAAAAGCTCAACCGGTCAATGCTCTTCAACTAGATGATTATGGTGCAAACGTTTCTTTGTTCTAACAAAGGTGATGGATAGCTTAGCTTTCTATTCTAAGTCACTTTGGTTTGAGCCGCCCGTGCTTATTGAAGGTCACAACATAGCTGAGTCATAGCTGAGGAAAATCCATGATTGCTCTTGGCATTGTAGGCAGACTTGAATTATCTACTGAGAATTATTTATGTATCTCTTGGAAGCGAACAGGAAGGACAGTGTAAGGGCGGGTTGTGCGCCTGCACGAGGGAGTAGGTATTATACCGCGTTTTCCTTGTACATTTCATGATGATAATAATTTACTATGATGAGAAAGATGTGAACTACAGGATCTGAAGTCAAGAGTCAAGGTGAGACGCCCTGATGTTGAGCATTACTAACCATAGCCTACTTTTATTCGCTGGCTGCGTGAAGTAGAAAGAAATTATGAGAAAATTACCTACCTATTATAGTATATGTATAGTCTATGTATACTATAGTATAGTCTATACTGTAGTCATTGAAATAAAACTGAATGAACGATGTCACCTACCGAAATATAATAATCCAATGAACTAGAAAAAGTCTGCCAAGTTGGGTGTGGCACATAGCTTCCTCGTTTACCTATCATGAATGTATAGATCATTGAAAAGTTTTAAATGATCTTGAAAAATTCCATAGCGGAAAAGAGTAAATCAAGAAGTAGCGTGAAATGTCATAATTGGTCAATTAAGAAACGAAAAAAATTATACTCAATGTAATTTACGTTTGTTCAAGCGCAGAATGAACTGATGAGTTGAAAACAATGAAATAAGTACGGGACCATCTACAACCTAACCCGCGCATTCTTTGACAATTTCATCGAAATCGGATGAAAACAATGAAAATTAAGGGTACAAGGATTTCACGTAGGCGCATGCGTAGTAGCTATTAATGATACAATCATGTTGAAATTGATATGGAATGATCAAATTGTCATCTCCTAACTATCATCCGAATTTGAGCGAGATCAGACGACTAGGGCGTGAAAAAATGGAGCATAGTGGAATTTACGTTATAAATTCCGTTCCGAGAGAAATTAGCTCCCTCAGATGATCTGGGTGGTTTCTCAATGAGCGTTACCCATGGGTGCGAAAGAGGTATTTCAACTATTTGTAAATGGAAGGAGATTCCACCTTAAGAAGTTTGGCACCAATCGCACTCTCCTACGATGAGTAGTTTTCTTTCAATGATTTTGCTAAGTTTGCAGTGGTAAAGTCAAAGCACCCCTCCCGCCTGGACGGTACCCCCCTGACACCCAGTGTGACGTCACCAGTGCAAACTGCGAAAAATCGTAGAAAGAACACAATTCCACTCAGGAAAGTGCGGATGGTATCAAATTTCTTAGAATGGAATCTATTTCTAATTAAAAATATAAAATGAATAAATGGGTAACGCTCATTCGTCAATTGTACGTAGAGAAGGCATATAGAGGCTCCACACCAAATTTCAGTCTCCGTCTCTCACCTGAACAGGGTGGGTTCTCCCTTTGTCAAACGTACACAGCAGGCCTATAGGGACTTCACCTCAAATTTAAGCCTCCAAAGTCTATTATGTGATAGAGGTGTTGTCGGCCATGATGTTGTTCACAGTTGTATACAGGGTGTCCCATCTAAACGGGCCGATCGGGAAATTACAGCCTTACGGTGCGAGCTATCGAAAAATTGAACTGGACCTTTTTACAGTATTTTAACTCAGCTTCACTATGCGGAAGTCCGATTTTTATTTTTCCATGTTTTAGGGTCTCAAATCATTGATTGAAACTTACGGTTTTCTCTTGACCCCTTTTTTATTGCTTTTTTAAATTCTAGGTTGAATTTGGAACAGAAAATACCTCCTTGCAATTTTTTTTTTTTTTTTTTTTTTGGGGGGGATCCGTTTCTGAGTTATTCCACTTTCTGCGAAATATAGAAAATCGCCGATTCCTTTTAGACATTACCAACACTTTCTTACTATTTCTGTCTTCAATTTTTGAGATGTTCAACACACATTTGAAATCAGCAATGAACTATCTATCATCAGACCCCAGCGTCCATAATCAACAATCACCATCAGGGGAATGACATTACAGTTCTTGGATCAAGTGGAGGGTAGGTAGGTAGTAAGTACACTTTGAATTTTGGCTAGGTAGACAACTTTAATTGCCACATTTTATTACAAAAACTATACCTTCCCATCATGTTTCGAATAGCCCCCCTTGCTTTTGTAAGCAAATTGCGAGATGATCTCCCACTGAAGAAGTTGCTCTTTGGATCACATCTGGTGGAATACTTAAGCAACTTTCAATACTTGCGGTGTAGTGGGTTGACTGGCGTAGATTTTATCTTTGAGATAACCCCATCATAAGTTCTTCTAATAAATGAGTAATAGTACTGAACAGTTTGAGGTTTTTTTTTCTTTTCCAAATGACGATTTGGAAAACTTTTTTTTAAATCGTAAGCGGTTCAAGTGTGACATCATCCCCTTACTGCTGATTGTTGATTATGGACGCTGGGGTCTGATGATAGATAGGTAGTTGCTGATTTCAAAAGTGTGGTGAACATCTCAAAAATTGAAGATAAAAATAGAAGGAAAATGTTGATAATATCTAAAAGAAATCGGCGATTTTCTGTACTTTGCAAAAAGTGGAATAACTCAGAAACGAAGCCCCAAAAAGAAAACTTCAATGGGGCATTTTCTGTTCCAAATTCAACCTAGAATCTAAAAAAGCAATAAAAAAGGGGGGCCAAGAGGAAACCGTAAGTTTCAATCAATGATTTGAGACCCTAAAACATGGAAAAATAAAAATCGGACTTCCGCAGAGAAAGAAATAATAACAGAATCTTTGTAATCATTGTAATGATAATGACGTTTCGGTCACCATTCTGTGACCATAATCAGTCAGGTTGAAAGCTTTGCCCTCAAAGAGGACAGTGTCAAAAACAGAAGGTTTTATAAACCTCATAAAAATTAACCTCATAAAATTATAAAATCTTATAAAACCAATTGCCAAAACAAAGAAGAAAATATAAATAAAAACTAATGTTCAACATTTGGCATCCATTACTCATTATTACCTTTGTTTTAGCAATTGGTTTTGGTCTCTAATTATTTCTTTCTCTTTGGGCCGAATCCCGACTATATACAACTATGTAGAGAAATCATCGTGGGAGAGAAATAATCTCCGAGCTCACTCATTTAGTGAAAAAACGTTGTCTATTTCCACGAAAAACAAAGAGTTACAATGTTGAATGGATTTCGACGGTTAGGTCGTCATCAGTAACAAACAATAACTTTTTATTTGTTTTGTTGAATTATAATTTGTTATTGTTTGTTACTGATGAAGGCCTAACCCTCGAAATCGATTGAACATCTTAACTCTTTATTTTATCGTGGAAATAGACGTTTTTCACTAACTTTAGTTTTGTAATGGGTTTCCACAACTTCGTCGCGAGTGATTTAGTTGAAGACCTACTTATTAATATGTTTACTACGAGTTGAATAAGTTTTAGGCTCATTGAGATGATTGTTGATTGATGATTGATGATTGTTGACCTCTTCTGTAGTTGACCTCGGTGTGAAATTAAACTCTACCCTGACATCAGAGGCACATTCTCGTTACGTCTGTAGTAGGGTTTATGGAGCGCTCCACTCCCTGAAACGTATGGCGTTTTTCACACCATCCATCCGAAGAGAAACCAAGTTGTTGCTCTAATTATCCCTATTTTCCTCTACTGTGACTCTGTTTACACAGTTAAACTTGACAGTGTCTCAATGAGGTTGGCGTCTCGATACTCTTTTGATAAAGTTAAGGGACCATTCTTCTGAGCACAAGCACAAATTTTTAGGTTTGGACTTATTTAATTACTTTAAATTGCGGCAGTTACTAACTGTTCACAAGATTATGAGTGGTGCTTTGCTTGGCTACCTTAGAGGCATGTTTGTTGGTTCTCTTTCCCAAAGATCAGGGGCCATTCGTATCCCGCGCCAAGCTACCAGAGCTTTTGGTCAATCGTTTGGCGTCGTGGGTGCGAGACTGTGGAACTCTGCCTGTCCGCATTCGCTCTCTCTCTCTCACGTTATCAAATTTAGGAACTCCTGCAAGAAATTTTTATCCACCTTGTAATAAGAATTCCTCTGCTCCCTACTTAATTTTGCTTCCGAGACTGCAAGGCAGCGGAAGCTTTGTTTTCACTTTCGAAATGAAAAAAAATTTTTTGCTCCAAAATCAAAATTTCCACTCGCATTTAGCGTTTCAGAGCCTCCTGAACAAATTTGGTTCCGTGTCTGTCTGTCTGTCTGTCCGTCCACATTTCCTTGTAACAGCCATAACTTCCACAATTTTGATCCGATTTTTAAAAAATTTCAGGGATTGTGCGGGTTAAGCTCTAGATGGTCCCCTATCTACTTCATCATGATCGAATCAACGGTAGCTTCTGCGCAGGCGCTAACGTGAATTCCTTGTGACGGTCATAACTCGGTCAATGTTGAACGGATTTCGGTCAGATTTTCAGGGGTGATGTGGGTAAGGTCCCTTGAGGTCCCATAAGACAATCATCATAATTTCATTAGCGGTACGCTCTGCGCATGCGTGAACGAAATATTCTTGTTACGGTCCTTGCAACAGCCGTAATTTCCACAATTTTGATGCGATTTTCTTCAAATTTTTAGGGATCGTGCGGGTATAGCTCTACATGGTCCCCTATCAGTTCCGTCATGATCAAATCAACGGTAGCCTCTGCGCAGGCGCAAACAAAATTTTCTTGTTTCGGTCATAACTCAGGCAATTGTGAACGGATTTCGGTCAGATTTTCAGGTGACAGCTTCCAATTTCCCACCTTATTAATTCCCTGATGCCAGACCCGGTCGTTTCTAGTTTTCTGGAATTTAATGGTGACGTACTGTGAAGGTCACGAGGAAGCTCATGTGCCATTTCCTTGGCAGTGTTTTTTCATAGTTTTATTTTACTTTGCATTTACTTATTCATTTTTATTTATTTATTTTTTTTTTTTTTTTTAATTAATTTTTTCTCTTCTATTTAGATTTTGAGCGGCTGTAATTATTGCTAAGTTATGACTTGTACATGATGGAAATAATATTTCTTCGTACAATAAAGTTTATTAGATTTGATTTTGATTTGATTGTGTGAAGCTGCTCGTCAGATGATCGTTTTCCCGCAAAATGTGAGTCCGTCGAGTACCCAGAAAAACGTCAGGCGGTCACTCGATCGGCAGGACGCCTATTGAACATCGGCGGAAAAACCTCGCGGAAATTATCGGGGTGTCGCCACTAACTGGTGGGCGGGGGGACCAGTAGAATCATGATCGGTTCGCCGTTCTTTACTCTCTACAATATACATAGGGACGTCCCTGTAATCATGCATTACTTACCAATATGTTTTCCAAAATTAATTTAAAAAAAAATAATAATAAATAAATCCTCCGTCTATTACTAGACAAATGAACTCCCGGTCTCTATTTCCACGGAAAAATAAAGAGTTACAATGCTAAATCGATTTCAACAGTTAGGCCATCATCAGTAACAAAACAATAACTTATTTTTATAACTTATTGTTATTGTTTTGTTACTGATGATGGCCTAACCGTCGAAATCAATTAAACATTGTAACTCTTGATTTTTTCGTGGAAATAGACAACGTTTTTTACTAACTTCCGTTTTCTAAGCCTCCTAGGTCTGTTATGGGAGAGAAATGAGCTGCCGAGCTCACTCAGCTGATCTGGGTGGTTCCTCAATTTGCCATTCGGACACAGCGGGCCTATAGAAGCTCCATACCAAATCTCAACCACCAACCTCTATTAGGAGGCAAAAAAAAAAAAAAAAAAAAATCAATAGAATTTTGACGTCATGACGGATCGCGCTGAATTTTCGAGCGCACAGCCTAGCGGTAATACATATATACATAGTACATGACATCTGTTTAGAAAATATTAAATTAAACAATTTTATTTCATATAAAACCGAAAACTACATATAAATATGTTTACTACGAGGTGAATAAGTTTTAGGTAGTTGAGATGATTGTGTGATGATCGTTTTTCCGCCTTATGTGAGTCCGTCGAATACCCAGAAAAACGTTACGCGGCCACTCGATCGGCAGGACGCCTATTGAACATCGGCGGAAAAACCTCGCGGAAATTATCGGGGTGTCGCCATTAACGGTGGGAGGGGGGGCGTAGAGGCTATTGTTCCTGTGACCTTGGGACTGACCTTGACCCGCCTCTTAAACGCACATCCTCATCCTGGCGGTCTCCCCCCCACTCCGGGCCGCCCCGTCCACTCGGGGGTCCTCCAGGTCCCGCCATTCGCCCTCCGCCATCCAGCCGTCGGACCGCAAAGCGTCTTTTTCCCCGATAACAAACTCTCCAGGTAAGGCGCATTAATTATCGGGGTTAATCCCCCCCTCCCCCACCTCTGTGTTTAATCATTCCCGATAATCGGCCGTCGTTATCCGGGTGAGGGGACCTCCCCTACGTCCCTGTCTAGATCTGCATTGTTTATTGTTGGTCCCGCTCTATTTCCCGTCGGGTTATTTTATTCTGCATGATCAGATTAGAATCTTTTGCAATACGAACGTCCTTCCTCTCACAGCTGTGAACCACCGAGCCTTACAGTCCATTCAACTACAATTTCGCAGTGAACTGATTTCATTTTGTTGACAATTTTTGCACAAATATCAAGCCATGAATTACTACTTACAGACTAATACAGATACCTACACATAAAGATCAGTTTAGGAAGCTTAATGTGTACATACAGATTTCATATGCAGTATTTGGAGGCGAAAATAATGAAAATTCTATTATTTACCTACCCAAACCCTAATAAATTACTTCTAATAGTGGGGAATGAGAGAATTCACACAAATTATCTCGGTTACTGACCCTAATCGCTCGAATATCAATCAGTTGGTCAGTTGATGCATGATGGTGATGCACAAATCAGCATATCTCATTATTTTCAAGATTCTTCATTTATTCCTCATATAGCATTGAACTTAACAAAATCCACCGAGCCTTAAAACTTATTATTAGCTCTATTATTCAATTTTTCGCTGTTCACCTCTTCATTTTGTTGACAGTTTTTGCACAAATATCAAGTCATGAATTACTCCCTACAGACTAATACAGATGCTTATCCTACACGTAGTGATCAATTTAGAATGCAGATATATAGTGCACATACAGATTTCATGTACTGTATTTGTAAGCAAAAACATGAAAATCCACTTCTGTACCTACCCAAACTCAAATGCCTCTTCTTTGCTAATAAATTATTTCTTATAGTGGGGAATGAGAGAATTCACACAAATTATCTCGGTTACTGACCCTAATCGATCGAATATCAATCAATTGGTTAGTTAATGCATGATGGTGATACAAAAATCAGTATATAATCTCATCATTTTCAAAAATATTCATGCATGCAATGGGAACATCCTTCCTCTCACAGCTGTGAACCACCGAGCCTTACAATCCATTCAACTATTTCGCAGTGAACTGATTTCATTTTGTTGACAGTTTTTGCACAAATAACAAGTCATGAATTACTCCCTACCGACTAATATAAATACCTACACATATTGATCAATTTAGAATGCAGATATATAGTGTACATTCAGATTTCATGTACAGTACCTACATACATGTAATATGAAAATACACGAAAATCCACCTCATTACCAACTCAAACACCCCCTCATTGCTAATAAATTACTTCTTAAAGTGGGGAATGAGAGAATTCACACAAATTATCTTAGTTACAGACCCTAGTCGTTCGAATATCAATCAGTTCTCAGCTGATGCGTGATGGTGATGCAAAAATCAGCATAGGTATCTCATTATTTTCAAAATTCTTCATGCTTATAGCAGGTTATAGCATAGCCCTATAGCATAGTTCTTATAGCATTGAACCTAACAAAATCCACCGAGCCTTAAAACTCTATTTTAGGTAGCTCTATTATTAGCTTTTTCGTTGTTTTTCCTTTCATTTTGTGGACTGTTTTTGCACAAATGTCGAGTCATGATTTACTACTTCCAGACTAATACAGATACCTACACCAGGGGTGCTCACAGGGGGGGGGGGGGTCACGATGCAAACTGCGTCGTTAAAATTTTTGGGGGGGTTAGAAACATGAGTATTTTTTTAATTTTTTTATGAACAAGTAATAAGATTTATACTAACAATTTATATAGTTACTGTAGGTAATTGAAATTCTACATGTACATATTGTAGGTACTTGTCTTACTGTCAATTAAAAATTAATTACTTACATTTGTAAAACAAGAAATACAACATTCTTTATCACATCAGTGTATCATTTACATTACCTATTTAATAAATATTTTAGTTGGGGGGGGGGGGTGTTTGGGGGGGGGGGGGGCACCCCTGCCTACACGATACCTACACGTAAAGCTTATTGCGTACAAACAGTTTTCATATGCAGTATTTGGAGGCGAAAATAATGAAAATTCTTTTATGTACCAATCCAAACCAAAATTCGTCATGCATTCTTCACACAAATTATCTCGGTTACTGACCCTGATCGCTCGAATATCAATCAGTTGGTCAGTTTATGCATGATGGTGATACATAAATCAGCATATCTCATTATTTTCACGATTCTTCGTGCATTCCTTCTGTAGCATTGAACTTAATGAAATCTACCGATCCTCAAAACTTATTATCAGCTCTATTATTTTCTTTTTCGCTGTTTTTCCTTTCATTTTATTGACGGTTTTTGCAAAAATATCATGTCATGGATCACTCCCTACAGACTAGTTGAATACCTACACATATTGATCAATAATTTAGAATGCAGATATATAGTGCACACACAGCTTTCATGTACTGTATTTGTAAGCAAAAATATGAAAATCTACTTCTGTACCTACGCAAACTCAAAGCCCCCTCATTGCTAACCTATTACTTCTTAAAGTGGGGAATGAGAGAATTCACACAAATTATCTTAGTTACAGGCCCTAGTCGTTCGAATATCAATCAGTCCTCAGCTGATGCGTTATGATGATGCAAAAATCAGCATAGGTATCTCATTTTCAAAATTCGTTTTGAAATTCACTATTTTTGGCTGGTTTTTGTCATTTTTATGACTTTAAGTGATCTTTTAGTTCAAATCTCTTGAAATGTGACAAACTTAATGTGCTCAAAAAGTGCTGGCCAACGAACTCATCGTTTTATTTGGATATCTGATTTTTTCGCGCTAGGACGGGATTGGACCTTCTCACTATCATTGTGAATTGCCGGTCGTTATTTTCTGATTGTTATTTCCTGTTATCTATATATATGATAAAGTGCAAACTTGAAGAATCTTTTTAAATGCTTTAAAATGGATTTCAATTATGACATTCTTCGAAAATTTTGATTTTAAAATTTTTGAAGCCATTGCAAAATTAGCTGAAAACATATTCACGTAGGGAGGTATTCCTTATTTTGTATAGAGAGAATCTGTAAAATGGATGTAGCAGAAGCGAATTTCGACTTTTACTCTTGGAACGGTTCAAAAATCGATTGCAACTTCGTTGGTTCTCATAGTATTGGGTGGGGGAGGGGGGAGGCTTCTTATTCCGTAGCACCTCAAGGTTCTCGATTTTATTCTGAACACCATGATGATGCAATAAATCAGCATAATACCTACCTAATCATCTTGTCAAAATTAATCACGTAATTCTTCTAAAGCGTTGAACCGATCACTGTGCACCAAGCCATAAAAAAAACCGTTCAATTATCCGGTGTTTTTCCCTTCTTTTTGTAGACTGCTTTTGCACCCACGGACATTAACCCATGAATTACCTACCTACTGACTCACATAGACGCGTACGCATCGACTGATATCTTTAGACAGCTTATAGTGCATAGGTACGTTGTAATTAGTACATATATTTCATACACAGTATTTGTTGGTTGAAACAATGAAAATCCACGTCATTACCAATGCGAACTCAAATGTCCCCTGTGTGCTAATTACTGTCTTCTAATGGTGGGGAACGTGAGAATTCATAGAAATTATCTGGGTTTCTAACCCTGATCGTACGGTCGCATACGCGAAGGTCCCCATCGATGAGTTTTCATACGTGAAGCTCCCCGCTTACTTTCTCTTCATTTACGCGAAGATCCCCGTCACATACATACGAAAGTCACCTAATGCAGTAACCTAGATTTTAGGCATTACAAAAGTCAATGTCTCTTCGATTTCATCGTAAATAAACTGCATGGTAGATCAGGGTAGATCTTAAGGGAGCTTGCTGAACAAAACATCATGCATAAGTAATTATATTTTATTAAAACAAAGTTAATTTAATGATCTATGTCACAGAATAATATCGTGAGCGTCGTCAATAAGGGAAATTACGTAAAAATAAACATCGAAATGGTCAGTCGTCAAACATCAAATCTTGCCAGGTATTTAAATGAAAGAATTTATATAAATTTGGTATGGGTGATAGTCTTCGAATTGTACTCTCAATCAGTTTCTCCAACCACAAGTTCTCGTTAATTGACCTACTTCGCCTATAATTCCCCTCCTCTGTATTTATCTCAGCCATGCAGCATGATAGTATGAGCGAATTTTCCAAAATTATCGTATTACGTTTGTGTTAAATTGAGTTGAAATTTGAGCAGTTTGTGTTCCTAACTATGAATTTTATTGTGAAACAAATTTCTTGTTCTAAATAATTTTATTCTGTTCAAACAAAGATTTTGGATAATAATAATATGCAAAAAAATAAATAAATAAACTGAAAGATTTTTAGCCGTTTTTGTGATTTTTTCCAAAACTCTTGGAGCCATTGCAATTGCTTCATTTTCTAAGTAAATTCGCTTAAAATCATGAAATACCTAACTTCATACGTTCATGCAGTCATGATTTCACTATTTCGTTCCAATTTTTCATTGATTTTTTTATCGAAGTGCAAATGACTTTCACTTCGGACGAGGAGCTTCGCGTAGTCACCCGATCGTACGGCTATCATTCTCAGGGTAGCCCCCTACTAGAAATTTCAAATTTCCCTGACTGAACTTCTAATTTCCCGTACAAAAAATATACATTTCAAAGTCAAATAAAGAAAATGCCGTGCGTTGTCTCAACAAAACCGCGAGTCAAGCGTTGGTAGAACGGTCATTTCGTCGTTTAAACGAGAAAACTCATGGTCATGGGTTAATCCAAGGAAAACACCCATTGGTGGAACTGGCCCTTATTGACATAAATATGTCTTATCTTTGGGGTTTATTCTGAAAATGCTGTTAACCCTTCCGTTACCACGTTTTCTGATGATTTTAGTTTAGTTTTTAGTTTTTGATGTGGTTTGTTTTACTATCTGAGGATTTGTCTGCAACGCTTTATATTCAACATTTGCACAGATCCACCTCCATACCATCATACCTGTACTCCTCATTTTCGTTCGGTTCATCCACTAGGCTAGCAATTCTTTTCCTCTTTTGCCCTATCTTTCCTTCTTCTTTCCTCATCTTATCTTCATTCCCCCCCCCCCCCCCCCCAATTTCTAATCATTCCTCTTCTAATTTCATCTGTAATGTATTCGTTACTGTTTGATAATTTCCTCTCATTGTTATTTTTGCTCTCCATTTCTCCGAATTGTATTACTGTACTTTTGTCAATGGTTGCTGATTTTCATTCAGCATCATTTTAGCGAATTTTTGAAGAAAATTAAGCTATTGCTCTCGCCTCAAAATTTGTAGAATGTGAATTTTAAAAAAAATTTTATGCAGAAATCCGTTTCAGGCTATTCTGAATCATATTCTGAAGTTTAACGCATTTTTTTATGTATGTATGTATATATGTATGTATATATGTATGTATATATGTATGTATGTATGTATGTATGTATGTATGTGTCATTCCAGACGATAACTGTCCGTAGAATTGTGCTAGAAACTTCAAACAAATTTTAAAATGTTCAGGACACAAAACGAAAGTTCAAGTTCGTTGGCCAGCATGATCGGATTACATCTTCGGGTTGAAATTTTCAAAAATGTAGTCAAAAATTTCAAAATAGCCTGTTTTTTGCGATTTGTTGTGCGTAATAATTTTTTCAGCATACTAACATGTGGTATATTCGGAATCAGCGTAAAATTTCCTATAAGAATATGTATCAAGTTTTCAAACATTTCAAAGTTGAAAAATCAGTCAAAAATCGAAATAATGCCGTTCGCTAGTTGTAAAAATCGGTAATATTTGCATAAAACATTTGCATGAAACATCTTCAAAAATTCGCTCATGGGGTCATGCTGCATGACTGGACTTTTTGTCAACGTTTGTGATTTGAGAACGCGATGGTATGGAAGTAGTATCCCATGGGATGGCGATTACACAGTAACATGTAATAAATAACAGTGTTTTGTACTCATCTGCGTTAGCAGTGGGCGGCCAATTTCCCGAACTCATCCAGAACGAGTCCGAGAACTGTAAAGCGAGCGAACCTACGATAATCGGTCCTCCTCATCGTCTTATAGACCTTCAGACTCTGCTAACGGTGTCGATTGTGGGAAGTCGCACATTACCACTTAAACTCCACAGCAATTTATAACCCGCTCATTTGGACACTACAATCCGGGCGACTGTGGCAATAGGGTCACAAGGCTGCCCTGGTTGCAGAGCTTGTGGCAAACCCCACACACACACAATGAAATGTATATATATAGGAAAACAGTTTGAGAGATAACCTGCACAAGCCCTGATAATCTTTTCAAAATCGTTCCATTAGACTCGGAGTTTTGCCTGTGTCAAGGTGTTGACTGTATGAATGCCCGAAAAAACTCAGTTTTTTTTTTTTTTTTTTTTTTTTTTTTTTTTTTTTTTTTTTTTTTTGCGAAAAACTGTCAAAATTTATTTTGGGACCCATGTGATATATTCGTGATCAGCGAGAAATTTCCCTAAGACCTCAAACTAAGTCCGTTACGTTTGGGACCACCTTGTAAGTGTACCCAATAATTGCACCAGAACCGCAAAAAAAAAAAAAAAAAAAAAAAAAAAAAAAAAAAATACTTCCTCATATTCTAGTTTGTTCATTAGTCCTGCCACCATGAGGTTCACAACGTCAACTGATAGCATCAATACTCTAAACTAACTTCATTCCTTTCTTTTCAAAACTTATTATTATTAACTATTAATTAAATAATTAATTATTAATATTATTTTTGATAAATCCACTCTTTGGTTTTGCCCCATGCGTGTTTTTGCCCCCACCTACCCTACTCCCCGAGTTTGAACGAAATCGGACTAATAGATTATAAGAAATCGACGTTATAGTACTTAAATGAACGTTTTCCCATGCGCACAGACTACTATTTATGTGACAGCAATGGACGTTGTAGGGGACTGTCTAGAAGCTATTCAGCACAATCCCTGAAAATTTCATCAAAATCGTTCAATTAGATTGCCTGTGTGAATCGGCAATGGTTATTAATCTACCAATCGCGATATAATTTATAGTGAATTTTTCCAGAAAATGCTTAAACCCGATCACTTACCGAGTTTGAACGAAATCGGACCAACAGATCATGAGAAATCGGCGTAATGAGAAAATCACGTTTACGCATGCGCACAGGCTACTGTTGATTCGACAGCATTGGAAATTGTAGGGGACTGTCTAGAAGCTAACCCGCACAAAATTTCATCGGAATCTGACTGAAACTTGGTATTTTTTTGAGCTTGACAAGGATTTACCTTGATACCTGGGTTAATAGTATTAGTTTCTAGGACAATATAATTTATAGGTCATTTTTCTAGAACATATCGCACCCGTCCTAGAATAAGGGTACAACTCAAAAATCGCGATTTTTGAGTTAGTTGTGGTTCTGAGAAGTAGAAACGGTCTAGTTTGTCTGTAGAAGGTGGAGATATGTGTAGGGCACTCTAATTCCGCTAGAGATTGCGTGTGTCTTTCTTCTATGGAGGGAGTAACCAATTCACGGCCTAGGAAGAAAGACACAACTCAGTTGAGTTCACGCAGTCTGTGTCTAGTTTTGAGTTGTTTCCTTTTTGTGTGGACAATTTTAACTTGTGTCTTTCTTTTCTGAACATTTTGGATCCTGACTGGTGAGATTTCAGTGTTTGAGTTGGAACAACTCAAAAATTCTTCAAAAAATTCAACAAAACCGTTCCCCACACTCCCTTCCCACTGGCAAAAAAACTATTTATTCACCATGGGGCGTTAGAGTAATAATGTAGGAAACAAGTTTCGCAAAGATAAATTATGTTCATCGTGTTCCAAAGAACGGGTAGCCAATGGTGTGGAAGGAAAACTTTGAATGCGATTTGCCGAAAATGACAATTTTTGAGTTGTACCATTATTCTAGGATGGGTGCGATATATACCCAATCACCTACCGAGTTTGATCGAAATCGGACCAATAGATGATGAGAAATCGACTTTATGAGAAATTCACGTTTGCGCATGCGCACAGGCAACTGTTGATTCGACCACATTGAACATTATAGGGGACCGTCTAGGAGCTAACCCGCACAAACTTTTCATTGGAATCGGACTGAAACTTGTTTATTTATTAATTTATTTAATGTATTTGAACATGTATGTTCCTTACATTTGAGTATGATTTACAAAAAATACATAATTGAAACAGTTGTAGTGTAAACATCATGAACGTAGTGTTTGCAATACTCAGTTGAATCAACTATAAGACTACAAAATTTAGAAATTGATCGTGGTGTCCAGTTACATGATTTACTCACAATTAATGAAAATCTATTCAGTATTTACAGCGTTAGTAGAAATTTCAAATATTCTATACATTAAAAATTAATATAACATTCATTATTAATTCAGCTTATTCTCTTTACCTTATAAATATTGGAAACAACAATAAAACAAAACACAGAATGAACGTCATAAATCATTTCAGAAACATTCAAGCAGTTAAAATTGGCAGTACCTTTATATATCAGCGAATTAATCCTTCAGTCAAAGAAACAAAAATTTCTCAGTTTGCAAACTTCACTTAAGAAGAAATCTAGCCTTTTTATGTCAAATGTCACTGGGTACTGATACAAAATTTATCAAGTTTCCGGTACCCACCACCAAGTCAGAGATATATCTTTTTCTGATCCAGTTATACATAGGACACTCAAATAGAACATGAAATAAGTTTTCAAGACCCTGGCTGTACATACAGTATTTGGAGAAATTTTGTGATTATAATTCCTAATTTTAATTGTGAAATGGTGTTCACTTGCCAATCTTTTTAGTGCAAATAACTTTATAAATTGAAAAGGGACATTATGGTGATTCAAATAATCGTTAAATCCATCCTGCGCTATCACAAGCCAATAGTAATCATTATAGGAGCCAGAAAATACCACATCAACATCTTTATTTTTAAGAAAGATTTCAGTATCTTCTACACATTTATGAGTGAGCATTGAGATTTTCACAGTCCAAAGTTATTACTTGTTGCTCCCCACTTTTTATAAGAAGTTCCGTAAGTTGTCAGTCAATTAAATCTTATAGAATTATTGTTGGACTTTTCCATTTTTTCAAGACCGTGCAAACATCTCTTAGGGTGTCTATGATTTTCCATTAGTGTAATTTTTAGTAGTAACCACTTGAGACAGTTTTTTAAAATGGTTACCATCAAATTTGGGACGTTCGCTTCTAATCGGACGTATGCACTTATGCGAAAATAAAGACTGAAACCTGGTATCGTTGTGGGCGTGACAAGGATTTACCACTGACATACATCAGACAGACAGACACGGAACCAAAATTATTGATCAGCAAAGATCTGAAACGCAAAAAGCAATTGGGAATTTCGATTTAGGGGAACAACAATTTTTTCGACTTCTATCACGAACACAAAGCTTCCCTACCTTCGGTATTGAGGATGCATAAATGGTCCCTGGAGATGCGGCTGCGTTGACACCTTGGGTTGACCAAGGGTTCCCAAAAGGTGGTGAGTGAGGTGGTAAAAAATACACTCAAAAAATACCAGGGTCGCATCCGAAGTAGAGGAGAGTTGAAGGATGAATAATGAACCGTAAAAAATAACTAGAACAATAGGATACAATTTACATGTAGTTAACAAAACGTCGTTGATTCGACTGCATTGAAAATTATAGGGGACCGGCTAGGAGCTAACCCGCACAAAATTTCATCGGAATCGGACAGAAACTTGGTATTTTTTTGGGCGTGGCAAGGATTTACCACAGACAGACAGACACGGAACCGAAATTGAGGAGGAGCCAGGCGAAACCCCACAAGTCACAAAAAAATTTTTTTTAAGTTAGCATTGGTTTCTTGTTCTCTGTGATCAGCTGTACCATTTTCTTCACTCAATGGCGAGCAAAACCGCACAGATCTCGTCAAAACAATACAGTAGATCCTTGTAGTTCATCCAAAACCACATATGCCCAGAGCTATGAATCACGCAGAACCCCACTAGTCCAAGCAGCCAATACCTCAAAGTCAAAGAAGCCAGATACCTTGCCTCACGTGACCCTCCTGTTGCTTCTTGTTTAGCTATCTGTGAAGTTCAGCTACCTTTACGTTTATCAATGAATTTTTATATATTTCAAGTGATCATTTATGTTAATCGAAAAGGGTGGTACGGTGACGGTGAGAGACGGTAATGAAGGTACGAGGAGAAAGGCAAAAACCAATAGTTCGCGTCAAATTGCTAAAAAAGTAAGGCATTCGTTTCCATCTGGTTCAAACGTATTCATACCATGTAAGCACAACAGTAAAGCTTACCAGTGCTTCAAAATTCGGCCAGGGGATGCTTTAAATTTCCGCCAGAATATATGCATCGTGTGGTAAGATAGGATCAAATGGTCAGCAGATACATACAATGTGTACTTTTTTTTTAAATAGGTCTATTCATAATTATTTGTTTTAATTTTTCCTACCACGTCTGATTTACTCAAGTTTTATATTCAAGTATTCACTCAAATTGAATTTCATTCCCTTCTTAACAATTAAAAAATTTGGTTCAGCATAAAACGTATAAAGGCATATTATCTTTACCCTAGTTTTCATTTTTACTCTGAATGAGGAAGACCAAAACCCCTTAAGTCCTCCATGTGTTTTCACCAAAACCCCACAAGTAAGAAAAAATCAATCAAAAATCCAAACTAAAATTAGGATTTTTTCAATTTTAGTGGCAGTGTGCTTTGAATCGAGTACACTACTTAGTTTCTAGAGTCTCCTACAAGACAATGAAGACAATGAAAAATACGCAAATTTTTATCTATAGAACAATATGAAACAGTTTTTCCTTAATTCTTAAAATTTTGATTTGGCAGACTAGTGGGGTTTTGCAAGGCTCCTCCTTAATTATTGATCAACAAGCTCTGAAACGTAAAAAGCAAGTGGGAATTTCGATTTTGAAGAACAACAATTTTTTCGACTTTTATCACGAACACAAAGCTTCCTTCCTTATCTCCGGTCCCGGGATGTTTTGCAAGTTTATTTGGATTTCTCCTCGACTTTCTCCAGATTCACGAATCAATCTATTTCACGTGGGAATGTTATCATCAATCCAACTCACATGCGGTTTGAAATTGCAGATCCCGCAGGTCAGAACTCTTCCTATTTTCTTCTTTGGTTGTAAATATCGTAGTGCAACTCGTGTCTCGTGCACGCCTTTCGCTCGTGCAGACAACCACAGATAAATATTCAGCGGTTTCAAATAGGACGATTCAATGAGCGGTCACTTATCTCCGTCGGTCACGCCACCTCCGTGTTCGGGAAATAACCGGATATTTTGGTTGGTTCTGACTTGAATTACTTCCGGCGTCGAAGGTGAAGTGAGCCGATAAACGGAAGCGATTTAGCAACGAATTACTCTAATTTGAAGAATGTTGCCCTGAATTATTTACTTTTAATTATTTGTTTTTCCTCTACAAACGAAAAGTAGAACTCAAAGCTTGGTGAATGTTGTATTATAACTTTATTATTCTTGGAATATTACAGTTTTTGAAGTTATACTTCTTTGCGCCCGTTAGACACTTTGGGATGGGATGTTGGTCGAGAAACCGCGTCACGCTGAATTTTAAGAACTATCGGATTTAAGAACAAATTTTTAAGAACTATCGATTAATCGAGGAGGAGGAGGAGGAGGAGGGAGGAGGAGGAGGAGGGAGGAGGAGGAGGAGGGAGGCGGAGGAGGAGGAGTGAGGGAGGAGGAGGAGGAGGGAGGAGGAGGAGGAGGAGGAGTTAGACCCTTTGGGATGGGATGTTGGTCGAGAAACCGCGTCACGCTGAAAAGTAAGAAAAGTAAGAACAAATTTTTAAGAACTATCGATTCATAATATATAAATTATAATTAATAAATTATAATAAATTTATAGATTATTATTATAAATTTATAAATATTATAATTATAAATTTATTATAAATTATTATAAATTTATAAATTTATAATTATTATAAATTATAAATTTATAATTTTCAAGAACAAATTTTTAAGAACAAATTTTTAAGAACAAATTTTTAAGAACTATCGATTCATAATATATAAATTATAATTAATAAATTATAATAAATTTATAGATTATTATTATAAATTTATAAATATTATAATTATAAATTTATTATAAATTATTATAAATTTATAAATATTATAATTATAAATTTATTATAAATTATTATAAATTTATAAATTTATAATTATTATAAATTATAAATTTATAAATTTATAATTATTATAAATTATAAATTTATAATTTATAAATTATTATTCATAATTTATTTATTAATTATAAATTATGGCCACAGAAGTATAACTTCCACCGTGTGGTCCGACGCACACCGATTTTTTTTTTCTTTAATTAAACATTCCAGTCATGTAGCATGATCGTATGAGCGAATTTTTGTAAATTATCGTACTATAAATATTCTTTTACATTGTTTTGAAACTTGAGGAGTTTGAGTGAAGAGAAATTGAAGACCTTCAGGTCCAATGGGCCTAAGTGCCAAAAACTTCAACAAAGGTATCGCAATTTTAAGGTTTCATAATTTTCAAAATGTATTCACAATGCATTCAACATTCCTGAAACTTGTCTTACGTTAGTCACCTGGGGAGAGTTGGGACGATTTTCACTATATTTCGTGTAGCCCAGTCTGCGCTGTTCATCGAAAAAAAAAAAAATATTGAGGGCATTTTGGAAAGAAGGGACCTCAGGCCATCCCCCCATGGAATCAAAATTAAAATCCCCACGCATGGGGGGTTTATATATTTTTTTGAAGTTCGGTCCCAACTCTCGTCAATGGTTGGACAGTTTTGGAACTGCGTACGTTCTGACCAGTTCTCAAGTCAAAATGTTATGTGAGAGAGTTTGGACCAATGTGAACGTTTTAAAAAAATGAAAATTGCCAACATATTGTTGAAAAAGGAGAAGGAATATGCATATAATCTTCAAAATACATTTTTTTATTAAATCTGGTAAGTCTATGACTCTATCACAGTTATTTCCAAGTTTTGGTTAACATTTCCCTCTGTCATACTAAAAAATCAGAGAGATTTCTATTGGTAAATCAACATTTTTCAAGAATAAATTATTATCAAGTCCTACGAACTTAACTATTCTAACGAACTTAATCAGTCTTCTGCACTTAACCTGTCTTATGAACATAATAAGTTGAAAATTGAACTATCACTTCTATTTTAGGAATAAAAAATAAGGAACTAGATTGAAAAAATAAAATAAAAAATAGAAATAACTAGACAACAAAAAGAAAATTTTTCAAACGAATCGGAATTTAGTCAAGTCCTCCTTGAACAGGTATGACTTCCTCCAGCAATCGACAACTTCTCTTGGGAATCGAGACGACCTTTATAAATGAGGGGGGTTACAGTGTCCAGGTCAGGCACCTCGGAAAACCAAAAAGAACTCGTAAAACGTCCAGTCCCAACTCTCCCCACAACGTGGTCTCAACTCTCCCCCCTCAACAAAACCGCTGATAACAGCCAACTGTATGGAGAAATTAACTTCAAATTCTCAGAGTGATATATATATATAAAATACGTCTAGAAAGTAAAAACTTACAGCAAATGATGATCACCTTCTGCAGAGGTGAATGTTTAGCAGCCCTTTGAGGAGCACAAACAAAAACGACTGATAAAACAACCTGTAGAATGAAGAAGACATTGGCGCGCTTCGAGGTGATAACACTGATAGCAGACATCGGGAAGGAAACAATTCGAAGTCAAGACAAGAACGGAGTCGCTAAGTCAACGTTGTTGCTCGTAATGGCATTATTTATAACTTTTTCCGAGGAGTCTCAACTCTCCCTTCAATTCCAGAGTCTCCCCAGGTGACGGTTTTGTGGTAGGTGCTTTCATTTCCCGCACCCTTGTTTTTGAAAAGCTAAAAAAAGGCCTATGTAACATCCCAGTTTCCCAAGAGCGTTCTAAGTGCCATTAGTTTCTTTATCAATGATTATTGATCACTAGCTAACCCAAGAGTAGGTAGCTGTGAACAACATCAACCCACAAATCAAGAGAAGTAACCTACATAAAACGATTGCAGTATTGCCCGAAAACGGTTTGGCACCTGGGCCCTCGCAATGAAAATCTTTTCTCTGGACTTGGGCCTTCTCTTGAAAAAAAGGAGGTACATATTGGCAACCCTGCTTTTTGGCGGTCGCTCTCTAAACGAATAGAAATTAGTTGGAACATAGGGCCTTTCGAAATATGTTCTCGTTGGCACATAGGTATCGAATATGGGAAAAAATCAAAAACTTCCGAGATGGCAATTAGGCCCTTTGTACCTGAAGGTCTTCAATTGTTAACTACCAATTTTATTGGAAAAAACTCATCATAAGTAATAATATGCTATTCAAAATGACATTTTGGATTTTTAACTTTTATGCAGTTTTTAACGATTTTTTAGTATATTTTAATTAAATTTAAGTACCGTAAACCGGGGTGACTTTGGTACGGTTTTTGATGTTTTTTTACTTTTTCAACCTTACTGAGCGGGATCGTCACTCTGATCGTATTCGTTTCAAAAACTACATCTATCAGCAAGCTTTTCTACGATTTCAAATATTTTTTTAGGTTGAGGATTAGTTGAGTAATTAATCCTCAAAGTTGTACTAGTCTCACCCCGTGTTTTGGGGTGAGAATGGTACACTGACTTTTTCAGGTCATATATCCTATCAAAAACGCTTTGTACCATTGTCACCTCTCCCAATCGAAGCAAGAACTTTTTAAAAAGGTGTTAGAGCTCATAAAAGTTGAAAAAATATAAAAAAATCTGAAAATGAAAAAAAAAAAAAAAAAAAAAAAAAAAAGAAACTTTCAAATTAGGAATCGTAGCACACGAGTAGACATCTCATTGCATGCCTTCCCCTGTGAAAAAACCATTCTATCCACAATTTGGGATTATACATGGTCATAATGAATGAGCGGGAGTGTGAACAAGGTAAGTATAAAACTATTTTTATTTACAATCTGTTCAATATCTAGCTCCCATTGACTAGTAAAACAATGATTGCATCCCCAGGAACAAGTAAAACAAAGGGTTGCCACCCCAGAAACAAATAAAACAATGGGGCTACCCCAATTAAACAATGAACCATTAAAACATTAAATCAATGGGTCGCTTAAAACAATGGGTTGCTTCCCCAGGAACAATCAAAACAATGGGTTGCTACCCCAGGAACAATTAAAACAATGGTTTGCTACCCCAGTTATAAAAAATTGTTTGAAAATATTCGAATCAAATTGAAATCCGTTGAGAAAATGTCACACACCCGGTGTACCATTCTCACCACATGGAAGGCAGGTGTTTTAGTTTATCCAACAAAGAAAATCACTAAGTAACAATTTTTGAGCAGTTCTAACGCGAATCACTTCACAATAAGTTTATTTACGAATATAAATCACTAACAAAGCATGAGGAGGTTCTCAGCCACCGCACCATGTACACCTTAGCAGGACTTGTAAACAAATCGTGTTATCAGCATATAAAAATCCATGGAAGAGGGTTTTGACACATGGAACTGCTTTTACCATCCATCCTCTACAAGAATAAAATAACAGCTGGCCGATCGCGCCATTTTTAAGCCCGCCAACAGGATTTGAATTTGAAAAACGTCGTTGTACCATTCTCACCTCGTGTGTTCCCAAGTCACCCCGGTTTACGGTACATTTTTCAGAATAATTTTGTACATGAAATTTTTAAAGTTCTATTTAATAGTTAACAAACTTTATATGAGCAATATTCTGCTAAAAATATAAATTTAACGATTTTTATCCTTTTTTTTTGGTATTTTTAGTGATTTTTTCAGCACTTTTTATGAAATTTGACCAATTTAATGTCCTCAAAACCAACCTGTACCAGTTCCTATTACCTACATGTATAAGTACGTTATTTTACACTTTTTTCCCTTGGCCAATTATGTTTTATTATTGAAAATAATCAACCATTGTTGAAGATGTGGATACCAGCCATTACGCGACAAAAGGCGAATACAGCAGACAGTTTCTGTCTGTGCCTTTCTTCTGTGTAAAGTGGCACAATCCCTACCCATTTCATCAAAATCGACCTATCAGTATCGGTCTACCTATCAGCTTCGTCTATAGCAACCAATTTCAGGTTTGCGCATGTGTATGGTCACCTATTTAAACGGAATTAGTGGGGTGTCATCCTATGACTCAGTGACGGATTAATAGAATTTCGTGGGTGGGGGCGGTCCTCTACAGGAAGTAGAGCAATGATAATTTATATCATTTATAAATAAGGTATACACTTATATTGTAAGCACAGGATTAAATAATAATACACTCTTTATCTTTTCTATTTACTTTAGAAGTAAAAAAAAAGTCCAGTCATGCAGCATGACCCCATGAGCGAATTTTTGAAGAAATCTTCGACATTTCAGTCTCTATTGATAGTGTAGAGAAATTTTAGTTTATGATTTTGATAGACAAACATGGAATCAAATTATTAAAAATAATTATGAGGTACTCATACTTTATTATTATTAAACTAATCTTGTAGATTTAAAGACAAATGTAGGTAAATATTCATAGATTTCGATCTCCAATGTGGTCAGTATTGAAGGCAGTTGAAATCTTAACAGTATCCTAGCTAAGATAACATCATCAAATCTTTACATAAAATAAAATAACATACCGACGTCATATGAAAGAAACGTATTTCCACAGCCAATCGATGATGAGGCTTTATATTACGAGTGATATAAAGTCAGTTGCATTCGAATCTAGTATCCTACAGCAAGAAATTGACAAACTGTAGTCTCTGTGCATCTATTGACAGCCTAAATTATGGGGAAGTGTCACTTGGTTTTTCCGTTTTAAACAGCATGGTTGTAGGATTGGTTATACAGTGATACTTCCATAAGAGTAGTTCAATCTGAATTTGGACACTGTTTCATGCAAATATTACCGATTTTTACAACTAGCGAACGGCATTATTTCGATTTTTGACTGATTTTTCAACTTTGAAATTGTTGAAACCTTGATACATATTCTTATATAAAATTTTACGCTGATTCCGAATATACCACATGTTTGTATGCTGAAAAAATTATTTCGCCCAACAAATCGCAAAAAACAGGCTATTTTGAAATTTTTGACTACATTTTTGAAAATTTCAACCCGAAGATGTAATCCGATCATGCTGGCCAACGAACTTGAACTTACATTTTGTGTCCTTAACATTTTAAAATTTGTTTGAATTTTCTAGCACAATTCTACGGACAGTTATCGTCTGGAATGACACATACATACATACATACATACATACATACATACATACATACATACATACATAAAAAAATGCGTTAAACTTCAGAATATGATTCAGCATAGCCTGAAACGGATTTCTTTATAAAATGTTTTCAAAAATTCACATTCTACAAATTTTGAGGCGAGAGCAATAGCTTAATTTTCTTCAAAAATTGGCTAAAAACCATTTGATAAACACTCACGATGAAATTAAATGAATAAAGTACATTTTTGATTAAAGATGAAAACACAAATAAAATATTAGGTACCTTGTTAAACATTTTTTGTCTATTACTGGTAAATGTTAAACAGTGAATGATTCACTTCAATCGAAAAACACTGGTTGCAATCAGTTAAGAAAACAATGTTTCTTTTTCGTCAAAACAGTAGGTAGGTTGATTATGTTAATGCATAACACAGCCATAATAGACACACATAGCCATAATTAGCCATAGAAATAGCCATAATTGGCTATTGATTATGTATTGTTACCGTTACCAAAAGCGCTAAACGAGAGACAAATACAGTAGGTTCCTACCGTAACTAGTTAAATAAACTGATGAACACAAACTTTTCCCTATTAATTAAAACTGTATTCTTTACTCGCTGCCTTATGTTTTTTAAAGAAGAAAGATGTTATCTTCCATTCTCGTTTCTTGACGGAGCTACACACAGACACTAAAAAAAACTTTCGTTCACATTTAACATGGTTTGGTTTTAGCGAATTTTTGAAGAAAATTAAGCTATTGCTCTCGCCTCAAAATTTGTAGAATGTGAATATTTGAAAATTTTTTATGCAGAAATCCGTTTTAGGGTATTCTGAATCATATTCTAAAGTTTAACGCATTTTTTTATGTATGTATGTATATATGTATGTATATATGTATGTATGTATGTATGTATGTATGTATGTATGTATGTATGTATGTATGTATGTATATATGTATGTATGTATTTATATATGTGTCATTCCAGACGATAACTGTCCGTAGAATTGTGCTAGAAACTTCAAACAAATTTTAAAATGTTAAGGACACAAAACGAAAGTTCAAGTTCTTTGGCCAGCATGATCGGATTACATCTTCGGGTTGAAATTTTCAAAAATGTAGTCAAAAATGTCAAAATAGCCTGTTTTTTGCGATTTGTTGTGCGAAATAATTTTTTCAGCATACTAACATGTGGTATATTCGGAATCAGCGTAAAATTTCCTATAAGAATATGTATCAAGTTTTCAAAAATTTCAAAGTTGAAAAATCAGTCAAAAATCGAAATAATGCCGTTCGCTAGTTGTAAAAATCGGTAATATTTGCATGAAACATTGTCCAAATTCAGATTGAACTACTCTTATGGAAGTATACTTGTATAACCAATTCTAGAACCATGCTGTTTAAGGCTAGAACCATGCTGTAGATAGAATTTGATTCCATGTTTGTCTATCAAAATCATAAACTAAAATTTCTCTACACGATCAATAGCGACTGAAACGTCGAAGATTTCTTCAAAAATTCGCTCATGGGGTCATGCTGCATGACTGGACTTTTCTTTTCACTGCTCTTATACTCACAAAAGGGTACGATGGACGACAGCACTACACGGACTCAACACCACCGTTGCCAACCTGCTCTGATGATTTTTCCCTCAAGCACTTCTGGAAGTCTCGGAGTTTACCAACGAAAATTCTGACACTACTCACGTAAACGACCGCCGCACAGTGGGGCCAAGGTGGAAAAAAAAAATCCATTTTCGCAAAGTGACTCAAAAAGAGATGTACTGTGGTTTTCCCAAAGTTTATTACCTATAGAATAAGGGAGTGAAAGACCTTCGGTGGCTAAAAATTGTTTTCACTACCAAATGTAGGCTGAAACATGATATTTCGAGATTTTAAGCTTTTTGAGAGTATAATTTGAAAATTGCCTACCACGTTCTATGTGATTGAAAAAAATCCTAAATAGTATAATGTTGGCAATATATTCATGTAGTATCGCTAAGAAATACTGATTATTTTTTCAAAACGTTATGGCTTGAACATTAGCTCCAGATTTGGGTTTTATTGCGAAATACAGCTTGGGAGGCATAGAAAAAACGAGCTTCGCCTTCCTTCGGTTTGGCTCATTTTTTTTTCTTGAAGTTCTGACCATTATCAAGAAGCTGTACAAATTTCATCGCCGTATTCCACCGTATTCAGGTGTAGTGGATTGAAATGTGATCGAAGACATAGCGAGACCGTCTTTGCCGTCACACATTAGATTGGTCAAATTTCAAAAAATGTGTTGAAAAAATCACTAAAAATGGCTAAATACGGCTGAAAATGATTGAATTTATATTTCTTGGTGGAATATTGCTCAAATAAAGTTTATTAACTATAAAATGGATTTTACGTTCAAAATTATGCTGAAAGATTTAATTAAATGTTATATAAATTTGCTTTAAAAAAAATCTATAAAAACTGAAGAAGAAAAAATCCAAAATCTCTTTTTGAATAACAGATTATAATTTTGAATCGTTTTCTGCCATAAAGATTAATAAGAATAATAGCCAACAATTTCTTTACACTCAAAAAGCTGAAATTTTAAAAGCATTTAACATTATACAATAATACAATAATTTACGAAAATTAGCTCGAATGATCATGATGCATGATTAGCACTTTTTCGCTCCTTCTTTGGAATTGACGACGAAGCTACCATTTCGCCTGAACATCACGAATTTGTGTTACGAACATCTGTCACGAAATTACGACAATCAACTATACTCAAATCGGAAATTCAACTATGAGAACCAATATTTTTTCAAGATGCAAGAACGGTAAACAATGCGCCGAAATTTTACCATTTTGAGGTCTAGCCAATTTGACTTTTACTTCCAAATATTCTTCCATTAAGTGAGGAAGCAAAGGAATTATTAATTTTGCAAAAGTTTAATCACTTAACACTAATTTAATTATTTTGTAAAGGTACTGTATTTAATACTGTAAAGTCTGTCCGTAGACCTCCTGAAGATGATGGAATAAACCGTCGAAAGCTCGGGAACAAAATTTACTCAATCACCTGACCGAATCTCAATAATCAGCAACACACTTTGCCGAAGCTAAAACCTACCTGCATAATATACCTACATACATATTTATAAAGAAACCTTAATTCAAACAACCATTATCACCGTATTCCACGACTTCTGTCTGAAACGAAAAAGACAACTTTTTCTACGAAAAGTTGGTAAATGATCAGTAAATTTTTCACACCCTTTCCCACTTTTATTAACTTTAATTATTTCTAAAGTCACAAGATTTAGTGCTAAAATAATAATTTTAAACTTCAGAAAACATAATTTTCTAATGTATTTTTGTATTCTGAATCGAATGAAACCATTCCCAAGTCAAAAAACTCATTCATTTCAAAGATAATGATTTTTTTCCCATTTTTGGCCATTTGGCCCCTCTTTAATCCGTCCCTACAATGACTTGTACCCAAATACCCTCCAAATTTGAACGAAACAGGACTGATGGAAGATCGTGAAACTTTAGAATCCATTGTAAGGTATCAGCATAATTTAAGTGAAGATGAATGCAAATCGACCACCTTTTTTGAAAATCCACGAATATTACAATGTGCGTGTCATGCCACCTTGAAATAGGAACCAAATATCTAACTAGTGTAACTGCGTACTTCTTAAGTTCCTCGAAATTGAATTCCTAGAGTTGTGTGGAGGTGCAGCCCGTGTTGCTATTCGATTCCGAGAAGGTGGGTAAGACTGGCTGTCGCTCTGGAGTGCTTACGAATGAAATTTGGCGTATTGGGTCTTCCTTCCAGGAAACTAGGCCAAAGGGCGCTAGTCATTACGTATCTTCTTGAAATATGGCACCACAGGCAGGCCCTCATACTGCTGCAAAAAAGGAAATTCGAGGTATTGTTTTTTTCCCTTGACGTGTAGAAGCTCTCTCAGTTTGAAGGCATGGAGGTACCTCCTACCCCTACCGACCTATTCCTAGAGTTGATATCGCAACGACGCACGAGTAGTTTCACATTCTCCGAATTTGGTTAGGACAGTTGACCAAGGTTTGGTGTAAATAACAAAATTCGGCGTATTCTTTTCAACATGAAATATTTTTTGGATGGCCCTAGAGTAAAAATTTGTGTAACACCTATTTTTTAACGCTTGTTTTGCAACGGTTTTTGACATTTCCATTCCTTAAACAAGGCTCCCCTTGCTGGGAATTTGGTGCATAGTTGGGGGACAATGGTTTAATTATTCTACGTTAATTTCAACATGATTGCATCATTATTAGCTCATGCGCATGCGCGAAGGTGTACTCCGACGAACAAGGGCTACTTGTCTTCAAATTTTGATAACCTACATTTTCTGGAAATTGGTGATTAAGGCTGTAGATTGTACCCCACTAATTTCATTTTTCTCAAATCATTACTCCATCCTTCGCATGCGCTAACGTAAATTACTTAAAGCATCATTTTCCCGTTTTTTTTAACATCTTTACTGTGAAGCATAAAATTGTGGGGTCTTGGAACTGTAAAAGTGTGAACTGAACCCTTCTCAGAAGCACGATGCGCCATGTTCTAATCATATATTACATACGGGGTTTAATAATTATAGACCAATTATCTGAGTAGAAGGGCTATATAACACAGAAATAATAAACCATTGTGTAATAATTTGCGGCGTTCAAATTTCTAAGCTATCTTGGGGTTTGTTATATCCAAATGATGTCAAGATCGACCCACTATGAGTAATGATGTCAACAATCGGGAGTGGGGTCGGAACTAATAAAACGCCTCTATCTGTTATATCCCCGCATTCAATTTCAATAGGGCGTCCCCCCTATAATATGTCTAAAAAATACGTTACATCAAGTAGTCTGTCCTTTAGTAAAAATATAGATTAGTTTGACATGTAGGTCAGAATGATGTGTGGTCTTTTCATTTGCCGCTTTGGGGCGTTTGAGAACCTCAGTGACGTGAAATATGAAAGTGCTCGAAAATGAGTTTAGATCAGCAAATACTACTCATTGTATATTGCAGATTTGTGTTCCATAGGTGAACAGTGAGTTTTTCATTGATGTATTTTATTTATATATATATATATATATATATATATATATATTTTTTTTTTTTTTGTATTAAAAAACAGGATATCCAACTCATGAGTGTTACCAGATTTCAAAAATTGATTTTTGTAAAATGGATGATTTGGCAAAATTGTTGTCGGGGCTCAAGTAAGTACAAAAGAATCACGTTCAAACGTAATATTCAGATTTCACGGAATTCATGTTGAAGGCAGTGTAATTGAGCTTAAATCTCAGGAGTGTTACCCTATTAGTGTTACCGTAATATCAGGAGTGTTACCCATCCTTGGTCACACTCCTGAGAGGTAACACTCATGAGAATTTCCGATAAAAATGGTGTCACTCAGGATGATGACGTGACGAAACTCGGGGATGGCTACTGTTTGAAACCTGTCATCGAGCAGTATGGTTGTTGATATAGGATTATTTTGTTGAAGCACCAACAACACTCGTAATTTGTGTAACACTTATGATTGAAAATAAAAATACTCAACATGTTTTTAGGCTTCTTTCGCTGTAAAAACTGCTGCAACTCCACTACAGTCTCACATCTTCAACTGGACAATATAACCTTCACATCTGACTGTTTCCCGCCATTTTCCATCAGCTTTCTTGATCGCAAAAATGATAACACTCATGAGGTCTCATTGTGAAGAGATATGGGGGACTGACTGAAAAAGTAGTTTTTCACGGGTTGGGAAAAATCGTAAAAATGTAAATCCCTACTCTAAATTAAGAGGAACCAGCTTACTGCAGCTAGTAACCCCGGCTAGTTCTAGATTGTCATTGTTTCGTAACTACCTAACTTCTACTTAGATGTTAGTTAGGAGGGGACAGTAACACTCATGAGTTTCCAGGATTTCAGGTTTCATTCGTCATCACTGTGTATTGGTTAAAGGGGATTTTGGGCAGTCGAATTTTTACTTCGTTGATCTGCCAACTTATACTACCTTTTTTCCCCAAAATCACTAGTTCTGGTCAAGAATTGTGAGAATTCGTCGTCGGGGACATGAAAGCGGCAAATGAAATGAGAATGACCCGTGTATAGTTTGGTGATCTGGATGGATCCTTAGTAAAAATTAATACAGATTAGTTGGACATATTATAGGAGGGACGCCCTATTGAAATTGAATGCGGTCGTATAACGAAAAAGACTCAACAATTCGCATAAATCCCGATCAATCCCCATCCTATAGAAAATAGTTTGTAAATGCGGGGATATAACAGAAAAGAACCCAATCTTGTTACGTACATGAGGAAGTAATGTGATACACGACCAACCAGTAGAATTGCAAACTTCAATGAGTTGTCTTACTTTATGCAGGTTTCCGTGATCATGATGAAGGTTTTGCTGCTCGCCCTGTTCGTGGCGTTCGTCGCTGCGTCGGACATCGACAGGCCGTCATCTCAGGCAGTCAACCCGTCAGGTTTGTGATAACGTTGAATTATGACTTAATACAATAGAAAGTTTTTGTTCTTCCTGTACGACTTTCCCACGTTAGCGCGTAGAGCAGCGTCTTGAGCGAGCAAGTGCAGATGCTAGCTCTTCGCGTATTTCTACTCGTATGTACCTACACGACTAACCAAACGCTTTCGTCACGCTAAAATCTCTTTATTATTTCAAAGTCAACGATTCTCTTGAATTCGAGATCGAGCTGAAGAAGTTTGAAATCATTTTACACTCTGCTTTATCAGCTATCTTCACAGGCATCGAATAACTAAGTTCGACCCAAGAAAAAATGGTATTCGCCAACGAATATTTCGTTGCAAACATCGGTTCTCGTCAGATCACCGAAGTTAAGCAACATCGGGCTTGGTAAGTACTTGGATGGGTGACCGTCCGGGATCGCCGCAATTACGGCATTTTTTAATTTTTTTCTAATTAGGTAGGTACCTACCTATTCAATTTTTCATCTAGCTACATCAAGTTTACGTAATCAGGCCTCGTAATTAGTGCCTTCCTTGCTTTATCAAATGGTAATTTCCAGGATCTGAGATGGTACGTAGCACAAATTCTACAACCAACCTACTCAATTTGTTATTGAACTGACAACAGCTTTTGTCTACAAACTTATATTATTTAAACACAAACCTGCTCTTTTTCTGAATTTTGTTGTTGGTAGATACAACTTTGTAGTACAAAATGTACTGGCGAATGCTTACGAGGCATACCTAGGTATCTACTTTGAAATCGGAAAAGTATCAACGACTGCATTTACCTACTCCAAGTAGGTGAACAAGATATCTGGCTGTCAGACGAAGTAGGTACTTTGTTCACATAATCAACATAATTTGATTTAATAATACAAATATATTTATCACAGGTTTTTACTTTTTTCGACTAGGTAAGTTAATTGTGGAAGGGAAACGTTATTAGACGAGAGTCAGAGGGAGAACGAATACCTCACCTATTCTTAAAACTGTGGTCACCTTTGCGTCAGGATATGACGACTACACGTAGGACGGGATTCCAACGAAAGCATTTTCCCGCCTACGTGTAGGTAGGCCTTTTTCCCGTACACGCGTAGTTCTACGCGTTGACGCGTAAATTCGCGCATGCGCAGTTGGTATTTCAGTCCTTTTGCGTACACGGGTAGAAAATTACGGGAAGAACAAAAACACTCTATTATCTATCCTCAATTAACACCATACTCATTCATAGCTCGGGTTGAGTTCAAAATGATTGAGGGACGACCCATTAGCGTTGATCTAGGGGGTGTGGCTGAACCCAAAACTTTCAAGAAAAAAATAACGGTATTAAAGCCCGTGTCTGCCCAGGGCACCGTTGACGACCGATGTCAACCACTGATGTACCGATTCTCGAGATTTATTCTTTGTTCGATCCGAATTTTAGTATAGTTTTGCACAAAACCCCGGAAATTTTGATTTCCGTGATTCCGAATTCAAATCTGCTTTGGAAAGAGCGTAAAACTTCCTATCCGCCTAACGGGAAACTTTCAGGTTCTATGATTATTATTGCAATTGTAATCACAACTCTAAAAACCCTTGATTGTAATCGTAATTGTTCTTGTAAATGTTTTCAAATAATTGAGTGCCCTTTCTGATAATTTGCGTTTACATTCTGCGCAGTTTGTGTAACGAAACTCGGAGAGAAGCCGGGAGACAAGTGCGCCTGCAAGGTCTGGATCAAAGGGAAGGTGAACCCACCTGAGTACTACCTCAAGTGGACCTGCCCCAACGCCGACCCCAAGAAGCCTCAGCCAACTGCCCCCACCTCCATCAAGAAGAAACGCTCCGTCCCCAAGAAAGAACAAAAGAAAAATAGCAATGCATAATAATCATAATAAATATAATAAAATGTAATTACTATAATATACTATCTGCATTACTAATCACGTGAGCTTGTCCTGTCCTTTAAAATATTTTCTCATTGTAGCAGCTCTTGTAACCCCAATGACGTTAGGTTTGATAAATAAATATTTTGATCAAATCCTCTTCTTTCTCATCAGTTCTATGTATTATGTTTAATTATCTTTTATTTAAATTGATTTAGGGCCAATTCCACAGTTTGAGTTAACCAAGGATTAGCGTTAATGCGGCATTATGTTTGAGCTTAATAGACAGTTCCTAAACGATAAGTCAATTCTGATAAGGTGCTTGCGGATTTTATCATCTGGGGCGAGCTACAGCGTATGCTCCTGATAAAGTCAAGAGGGTCGAATTAGTGTTTTATCTTAAAGTGACGCTACTTATCTTCAAGTAACGCTAAACCACTAAGGGGATTTCCCCGCCCATCCCGTGTGTTCAGTTTCCAGTATTTCTAAGTTTCCTAGTTCTTTGTTCATTCGCAAAAAGGTTTTGCAATGGCAGATTTTGAAAATTCGTGAACAAGAAAATGAATATAACTTTCATGAATCATGAATACTGTTACCTCCATGCCGGCCACTAGTCATGGAGGAAGGGAAGGAGTTGGAAGAAGCCAAAGACAAGATAAGGTATCACTCCTTCCTCCATGACTAGTGGCCGGCATGGAGGTGGCTGCATGGAGGTAACAATACCAACAAGAAATGAATATCACTGTTATCGGTGAGTAAGGTTAATTTGCGATAGGGAGGAAGAGATGAGATAGGTTGGTTCGGGATAAAGCGTCTTATGTTTAGGTGAAATAAATTTGTCTTATTGGAGATGAGGCGCCTCATCTCCCCGCACATGCGCCGTTGTGTTTACCGTTCACGATAAGGCGCCTTATGTCTATCTCCATATCGCTTTAGGAACTTATATACGCCCACACTACTCATAATACATAGGTACATCCAATTAAACACATGAATCAACAAATTGTATTTTTACAAATTACAAATACGTGGTCAAATTGCTCTGAATGATGTGTATAGATAGTTTTGTTGTCTAGGTGCTGGCTAGCTCGCATCTCAAACATAAAAAATATCCGACATCACTACTTTTGGTGAAATATAAGTTAGTTGGATAAATAGATCATCTTGGGGAATTGAGGGGGTTCCCCAGACTTTCTTAAGATTGGACGGAGGAGTCCAGCCATACCTAGTTAAGTTATCAACTCTCTACCCCTTATCTTTAGATCAAAGTGTATAATATACATCTGCTTCATCACCCAGACCTGTATTGTATTATCTCGCGGTTACTGCTTTTTTGAAGTGGGGGGTAGTAGTAAAGTTTATCAGTAGGTATAAACTTTACTACTGACAACTACAATTTTTTAAAACTACAATTACCTAATAATTGTTGATCAAACTTGGGATGTTTCAAATTATAATAGTAAAAGGGAGTTTTGAAGAGTCCAAATCGTATTTTCAAAATGAATTAGCGATATTTTGAATGGGACCAATCTCATGTTGAAAATGAGGTGCGCTAGTAAAGAACACCCGAAATCGCTGAAGTCTGATTATAAAGTTCCTAAAGCGATATGGCAAGCTCGCATCTCAAACATAAAAAATATCCTAAACAACTTCTTCTAGTAATATAGGTATGGATTAATTGGAAAATAGATCAGAATGATGTGTATAGTTTGATGGTCTGGATGCTCGCAAACTCGCATCTTAAAAATAAAAATACGCAAAATTGATCCTTTTAAGTGGACAAATTAATCCAAATCTGTGGTTGGAATCAAGTATAGAAAATCGCCCAGACTCTCCTGATTAATATAGTTCAGGACTAATAGAAGCAAGAGAGATTAATATGAACATAGTTACTAATAAACAGTCCAGTCATGCATGACCCCATGAGCGAATTTTTGAAGAAATCTTCGACATTTCGAGCGGAGCGAGGCCTTGGGTCTGCGTGCTAGTACGTACATAAATGGAACTTCTTCATAATTTCATGGCTGATATTTTCTAAGCCACAGTCAGTATTAAAGCTACATCAAGTCCTAAAACAGTTGAGCGTAAAACATTAAAGAGAGCGACCGAGAGAATCGGAGGACGGAATATTTCACAGAGTAAACTCATCAGTTGTGATTAGGTACATTTTTTTTTTTTTTTTTTTTTTTTTTTTTTTAACAAGCACCTACTACCTACGTTTTAAACAGCATGGTTCTAGGATTGGTTATACAGGGATACTTCCATAAGAGTAGTTCAATCTGAATTTGGACAATGTTTCATGCAAATATTACCGATTTTTACAACTAGCGAACGGCATTATTTCGATTTTTGACTGATTTTTCAACTTTGAAATTTTTGAAAACTTGATACATATTCTTATAGGAAATTTTACGCTGATTCCGAATATACCACATGTTAGTATGCTGAAAAAATGATTTCGCACAACAAATCGCAAAAAACAGGCTATTTTGAAATGTTTGACTACATTTTTGAAAATTTCAACCCGAAGATGTAATCCGATCATGCTGGCCAACGAACTTGAACTTTCGTTTTGTGTCCTTAACATTTTAAAATTTGTTTGAAGTTTCTAGCACAATTCTACGGACAGTTATCGTCTGGAATGACACATACATAAAATTATGTATACATACCTACATAAAAAAATGCGTTAAACTTCAGAATATGATTCAGAATAGCCTGAAACGAATTTCTGCATAAATGTTTTTCAAAAATTCACATTCTACAAATTTTGAGGCGAGAGCAATAGCTTGATTTTCTTCAAAAATTCGCTAAAATATCCTAAATAACTTCTTCTAGTAATATAGGTATGGATTAATTGGAAAATACACCAGAATGATGTGTATAGTTTGATGGTCTGGATGCTCGCAAACTCGCATCTTGAAAATAAAAATACGCAAAATTGATCCTTTTAAGTGAAAATAGATTAAGTGGACAAATTAATCCAAATCTGTGGTTGGAATCAAGTGTAGAAAATCGCTCAGACTCTCCTGATTAATATAGTTCAGGACTAATAGAAGCAAGTATCAAGCATTAATAATAACATAGTTACTAAAATTGATGGCCAAATATTGTATGAGGGGGGAGGGGGGATATGCTGAAAACGCCCGAGGGAAGGTACCTACCATTCAAATAGGTATGTGTACGAAACCAAAGCCTTGCCCCATATACTTCTAGAGATTTAGCTTAGTAGAAACCTCTGTGAACAGAAATACGAAGGGCCAACGATCTATCCGATGAAGATCTGAGAAGTAAAACCTTTGATAAGGTGGAGAGATGCCCTTCAATGAACTGAATATAAATTTCAAAATTCTTATCTCGATGTAGTCATCGAGAGGTAAGCACAAGATATGGCCCTGGGTAGAATGTCTGAGTTTTATATTAATTATAAACATAACTTACACAAGCGTGATTTTTAAAAGTAAAGCTGCTAGAAGAGAGCATGATTTGAAGTTTGAGTACCTAGTTTAATAAGTGAGGAAATATAAGAGAAGTGGTAAGTCTCTTTTTGAGTGATTGAGGAGTAAAGCGAGATAGACGCTTGAGGCACCTGAGAAGAGGTCAAAAACCTCATCTGTGGGAAATAGGTGTACCACAACAACAACAATGATTTCCCCGCAAAACAGCCTTAACAATGGTATTTTTCATTCTTCTTCGTATGTCCATGGGCAAAAAGTAGATACTTTAACTCAACAACAACTCCTGCTCTTTCGGTTTTTTCCTGTGAGATTATTTTTATCATTTAATAATGATTAACAGGACGTTTCCATTTGTTTTCGTCACGTCACGGTGGGGTTTTCTATTGTTTTTCACGTACAACCAATGCGTTACTAGGGAAGTGTAACTCCCTTAGTTTTCATAGCAGGAAAATCGTTAGCCACTTTTTGGAATGCTGTCATTTTATCACAGCATCTCATAATCCCTAAGCCTCAGTAGTGTCAAGGAAAGCTGATTTATTACGCTCAGTTATAAACTGATATTGCTAAATAATCATAATAAAATTAATCATTATTAAATGATATGAAAGTAGAACCGTAGGTCTACCGTCCATTTTTGTTTTATTATTTCCAATAATAAGCCTATGTGATCGTGTAGCAAACAATTTGTATAGCCCCCCTTCAAACTTTGTCACTTTACGTTTCAAGGTGCGTAGAATCCAAATTTGAAATGTCCGTCCGCCGTCCGGGCCATAAAAGGCCTAAGAATTTACTTTAAAAACCCGTTCTTTCGCACATAGACTCCATTTGGGGTCTAGTTGGTCCTAACGGTTAACCATCCCGATCGCTTTACTCGCATAGATGCTATGGGCCAAAAACGGGCGAAAAAGTGTCTTTTTCGAGGTTTTGAGTGTTAGACGCACGCCTGGGTGGTGAGGGGGTGAGCGGGGAGTGGAGTGGGGGGGGGGGGTGGAGTGAGAGGAGGCGCCGCGGCACCTTGTGGTGGCTGGAGTGACCAGGGGCGTGGCAGAGGGGTGTAGGAGAACGGATATTTTATTACTTTTACGTGTTATACCCATATAATACACCGCGGCACCATGAGGTGGGTACAGCGTTCCTTCGAGGCATGAATATATGTTTTTTTCTAGGTCATATTTGTGTGTTAATACCAATGCTTTTCCTACGCATATTTAATAACATATCTTCTCGACTTTTCGTACGTACTTAGATAATGATATTATTAAGGCAATAACTATTTGAATAGATAGGAGCTCAAATCGAGAAATATAAACATGCGTATATAATTATAGAAGTATAGATGTGGCAACTCGAAATAGGACGGCAACGCCGAGGAGTCTGGACGGGCCTTATGACGTACGCAAGCCAACTAAAACTACGATCATACTCGATTGAAAAAATAATAAACCTTTGTGAAATAATTTGCAGCGTTTTTTTCTTTTCTGGTTGTACGGAGGACGTAGTGGGTTGGTCGTTGGAATGAGAAATTATAGAAATGCAACCGTACAAGTGCTTTACGGAATTTGCCTGTGTACGGAAGTTGTAGAGCATATAAGTTCCCTAGAACTATAAATTATCTTCTAAACTACGGGAGTTTTACGAAAATTTGGAAATGGAGCTAATCTTGCCAACGATGTCTTTCTCCTTGACCTTTTCTGTTTAGTTTCTAGACTAGCATACAGACCGAAAAGAAACAATGACTGAGGAACGACCTAATAACGAAAGGCTGAAGCATTCTTTGGCTAATCGAAGTTTCGATTTGGCCGTATTACCTAGGCATGTAAAAGCTCGGGAGAACCTAAGTGTTTGTTTGCTATTATTGCATATGATACTTATTTGAAATGTCGCTTGTAGGTATGATGTTGTGCCAAAATCGGGCGAAAAAGTCTCTTTTTCAAGATTTGAGTGTTAGACTTACGCACGCACGCATGCACGCTTGGCAGGGGGCCACGGTGGGTGGTGAGGGGGTGAGCGGGGGTGGAGTGAGAGGAGGCGCCGCGGCACCTTGTGGTGGCTGGAGTGACCAGGGGCGTAGCAGAGGGGTGTAGGAGAATGGATATTTATTACTTTTACGTGTTATACCCATATAATACACCGCGGCACCATGAGGTGGATACAGCGTTCCTTCGAGGCATGAATATATGTTTTTTTCTAGGTCATATTTGTGTGTTAATACCAATGCTTTTCCTACGCATATTTAATAACATATCCTCTCGACTTTTCGTACGTACTTAGATAATGATGTTACTAAGGCAATGATTATTTGAATAGATAGGAGCTCAAATCGAGAAATATAAACATGCGTATATAATATTACTCGAAATAGGACACGCCGAGGAGTCTGGACAGGCCTTATGACGTACGCAAGCCAACTAAAACTACGATCAAACTCAATTGAAAAAATAATAAACCTTTGTGAAATAATTTGCAGCGTTTTTTCTACCTATGAGCAGATATTTCTTTTTTTTTTATTATTCAAGGTTAGAATGCTTTGCGAAAACAAGTTTCCGAGTACATTCAAAGCATGTTGCGCTTCAGTGAACACATTTCCCCATGTATCACCAGTCACCAAACACCAAAAGGGGCTATCTCGATTTTTAAAGTGAGTTGAGAAGGGTACTTTATGTTTGGGGGGTAGCTGAACACGGTGTTATGGTCAAAACAGGAAATAAACGAGTCTAAATATTTCAAAACAGCAGATGAGCATTTCGTATACAGCGAAAGAACGGGCTTATGGGAGCGAATCAGGGAAACAATGGGCTAACTTGCAGCTGACTCTTCCTCATCCTTGTTAGTTCATTATCCAGCCTGTGAATAACAGAGGTTAGCTGTGTGTCACATGCCACATTCTACCACTTTTCCGACCTATTGCTGTCTCTATTCAATATTCATCATTTAGTCCTGTGTTATTCATTGATTTTTGGTCTGATCAAAATCAGATATTTTGATTGGGCGGGTTTTCTTGACACAGCGTACATTCCCGAAGCTCCAATGAAGACAAAGCGGCTGAGAGAAATGAAATTTCATGTTGATTGCCTTCAGCTAGTTCACAATCTTGAGAACTGTAATGAAAAATTTACTAGCAAGTTTGGGACGTCGAATCAGCCTAAAAATAAAAAAAGCTTACAGCGATTGCCCAGATTTCTGCAAATTTGGCTCAGCAGCCACTTCGTCCATCATAATTTCACTTACTTATAAAAAACCTGAACAAAAAATTTTCGGTCTCTTCCGAAAGTTTCACTCATGCAGCATAATCGTATAATCGAATTTTCGTTAATTATCATATTGTATAATGTTAAATTGTTTTGAAATTGGAGCCTTCCGTGTGCAAAAAACTGTTAACTATTAATTTTATGGCAAAAAAAGTTTTCTAAATATTAATCTGTAATTCAAAAAGAGATTTTGGATTTTCATTTATTTTATTTTGGCAGTTTCTATAGATTTTTTTAAAACCAAATTTCAATTAAATTTAATTAAATTATACAGCATAATTTTGTACATAAATTTTTTATGTTCTATTTTATACCTAGTTCATAAAATTTATTTGAGCAATATTTTTCTAAGTAAATGAATGAATAAATTCAGCAATTTCCAGCTATTTTTGGCCATTTTTAGCCATTTATTCAGCACATTCTTTGAAATATATATATGCGAGGGTTTTCTTGGATTGACCAAACTAGACTTGTGGTTTTGTTTTATTTCCCGACGTTTCCACCCAGGGTCTGGGTCCTAGTCATGGGATCTACAAAATACAAAACATGAATATGAAAAATGGACGAACAATACATGGGCTAACAAAGTATGTCTAATAACATTTCACTAGTAGGTAGGTATAGTCAAAGTTTTACTTACAATATTTCCAACAGGTGTGGAGTCTTAAATGTCAACTACACTGGTTCTGAATAACTGAACTGATAAGAGGTAAATACATTGCGTCTGATTGGACATGTAAACGGCTATAGGGGTGATTCTAAAAGGTACTGCAACGGACATAGGTAGTAGTACAATGTAGGTACTTACATTTTAGCTAAATAAAAGATTCTAAATTATGAACGGTAACATTAATAATTAAAACTATATATCGAATTGAAAGTGAAATTGAGGTGATGAAAGGGGGAATTAAAGTCAGCTAGGTTTAGCGTTTTCTACTGAACTTTTGAATAAATAAAGAAAATTAGCTAGGTACATTGTTTTTATTTTAGTAATTTTGAATAAACAGTTGATGCCTTAGATCTCTTTTAAAATTGATGCACTTTTCTTCGTTTTTGATCATGTATGCTACTTCTTTGACTTTTCGTTTTTCAAAAAAAAAAAAAATATATATATATATATATATATATATATATATATGTACCTATATATAGCAATAGCTTCATTTTCTACAATAATATTCGCTAAAATTCAGGGATTTGATTCATTTAAAAATATTCTGTACAGAAAAAACCAGGAGGTATTTCGAGAAATTACCCCTCAAATGAGGATGAAAATCGCTGTCAAGGGAGTTATCCCGTTCTTTCGCTGTTTTTAATGATTTTTGGCCACTTTGTTCCGTTATATTCCAATAAAATTAATTTTGTGAGGTATTTTGGCATTTTTTATTATTTTAACCAGACCTGTACGTTGACATTATAATTCCGAAATTTCAGATTTTTTGAACTCAAGATGTACATTTTATTGAGGATAGCCCGTTCTTCCCCTGTAGGTACTCTTCAATTCTTAAAAAAAAAAAAAAGAATCCATACTAATTAAGCAACGAAATCAGTAATCTGAGAAAATATTGCCAAAATTCGAGTACTCGCTAAAATTCTATTGGCCCCCCCCCCCCCCCCCCCCCCCCCCCTCCCCCATTTATAACACAATCTTGCCGAACCAACCGCAGAAATAAAATTTATGACGCTGCTAAAATCTATACTAATCATAAAATCCGTAATAAACTATTCGGATTATTATGACACTAAACCCCAATTAATATGTGCCTCGCTAACAATTGAAGCTTTGTGCCGTTCGAAGGCCACATCTCTTATCATCTCCTAGCAACAGACGCATTGTTTCTGAACCCGTGAACCATTCGGAGAATTTATAGATTGGAACGCTCACAAATTATGACATAATGATCAATTATTTCAGTATAATTTAATATATATAACCGTTATACGCAGATTTTGTGTCTTCTCTGATCAATCGGCCACTTTCGTGAGCTCATTGTTCATCAAAGAATCGGGTTTTCCATCCTAGAAAACCCTCGACTGCAAATTTTCAGCTTGAATCTAGAAAAGGTTTGTACAAAATGCCGATAGACAGAAACTGACTTGATAGATGGTTAGGTTTGTGTGAATTTTTTGTAAAACAAATGAAGCTATTGCAACAACTCCAAACTTTTAAAATCGAAATTTTCGAAAGCTTTCTTCGTTGAAATCCGTCTGTTTTAAGGCTTTCTGAAAAAAGTCCTATTCGTGATATACAGGCTGAATTACGAGTTTTGCATCAGCGGTTTAAATCTGCATCAATATATGAGTTTAAAACGTCTGCCACTAGGGCTGCCAGATCTACTTAAATTTAAAGTATCCTACTTTATTTTTGTTCAAAATACTGTATACCTACTTTATTAAAAATTTAAAGTAGACCAAAATACTTCATATTTGAAACAAAGAAGAAGAATTCAGCCCCCGCCCCCAGGACAAGGACAAGGTTCCCATACCTACCTACCCCAGAACTACCTACCTGCATGGACGAAAATTGGTCTAGGGTCGCTCACCTATACCTGCTCGAGAAGTTGAGAAGGCTGACCATCTCCCGCCGCACAGTGGGACGAAATGCGATTCTGGCTGGACAAAAATATTTTATTGGCTATTCTTATTGGAAATTTCACGCTGATTCCGAATATACCATATATTCCTATAGGTACCTAAAATAGCTCTTAAATGGATGTTTCTTGAAAAAACCTCGAAAAAACATGTTTTTTGAAATATTATCACATTTTTCATCCTTAAGATGTACTGGAAACGTTTTTTGCTCAGTTAAAAAGTTATAGAAAATTAAATTCTGCGTCGATTTGTCACCAAGAAAAGTAAAACTTTTGGTAAAATAAGGAAGTTATCGAATTTCAAAGTTTTCCAAGACCGGAAAATACCATTTATTGCCGTATTAGAGGTGAAACTTGATATTCAATCGACTTTCACAAACAAGAAAAGTTGTAAACCATCAAATTCTGCAGCGATTGACTACCAATTTTTTTCGAAAAACACCAATAATTAAGAGAGTTATGATGTTTCAAAGTTTTTGACAACTCCTATTTTCCACTTATTCACTATGCTGATTCCCAGGAACCTATCATCACCTCACCATTCCTTCATATATGCGTTCAACAACTATTATGGTACACCGTGAAACCAATTCCAGCTGCAAGTAATCACAATACCCTCGTCAACGTTGTGAAAGTGTGCCAAAACACTGGTATAATTGCTTCAAAGTCATAGGAACCCAAACGTAAGCTTCTTATTCATGCATGAAAATACGTCTGCCAAGTGGGTGTGGGTAATAGGTTCCTCGTATCCAATACATAAAATGTATAGATATGTTGTAATGTATAAAACATATTCGTATATACCTACGCCTACCTACGTACCTCCTATAAATTTCACAAAAATCGGTCCAAATGTCCAAAACGTGAAATGCGAGTGGAAATTTTGATTTTAAAGGACAAAATTTTGCTTCCAAGTCTACCAAGGTAGCGGAAGCATTGTTTTCACTTTTCCAAAATCAAAATTTCCACTCGCATTTCACGTTTTGGGCCTTCCTGTACATTTCTGGTTCCGTTTCTGTCTGTCTGTGTCCGCAAATCTTTGGAACGCGCGAAAATCCGAAACTATTGGACCGATTTTTATGAAATTTATAGGAGGTACATAGGTAGGCATAGGTATATACGATTACAGGCATATTTTTTATACATTACAACATATCTATACATTTTATTTACGTATTGGATACGAGGAACCTATTACCCACACCCACTTGTTTGCAGCTGGAATTTGTTTCACGGTGTACCATAATAGTTGTTGAACGCATATAGGAAGGAATGGTGAGGTGATGATAGGTTCCTGGGAATCAGCATAGTGAAAAAGTGGAAAATAGGAGTTGTCAAAAACTTTGAAACATCATAACTCTCTTAATTATTGGTGTTTTTCGAAACAATTGGCAGTCAATCACTGCAGAATTTGATGGTTTACAACTTTTCTTGTTTGTGAAAGCCGATTGAATATCAAGTTTCACCTCTAATACGGCAATAAATGGTATTTTCCTGTCTTGGAAAACTTTGAAATTCGATAACTTCCTTATTTTACCAAACGTTTGTTCTTTTCTTGGTGACGAATCGACGCAGAATTTAATTCTCTATAACTTTTCTATTGATCAAAAAACGTTTCCAGTACATCTTAAGGATGAAAAATGGGAAAATATTTCAAAAAACGTGGTTTTTCTAGGTTTTTTCAAGAAACATCCATTAAAGAGCTATTTTAGGTATAGGAACATATGGTATATTCGGAATCAGCGTGAAATTTCCTAAAAGAATAGCCAATAAAATATTTTTGTCCAGCCAGAATCGCATTTCGTCCCACTGTGCGCCGGCCGCTCAACCCCATACATGCACCACAACGACAGCAACGAATGGTTCAATAATTCTGTTTACTTTTTGGATGTCATCTGTCATGATAATGTGATACTCTGGGTCTGTTCTGTATGTGATACTACGGGTATGTGATAAGGATTCCTTCTGCTATTTTGGTTATTTTTAATGAGTAGGTATATACGATGTTGTTTGCTTAAACTAGTGGAAAATAACTCCCAAAAGAAAGACTCGGTTTTTTTAGAACCTCTTCTTCTTTCGCTGTGTCATCGGTACTAGTAGGTAGATGTAACTAGTTAGATCATACACCTTGCGTGCAGATGCTGAATGAAAAATACCGTAGTGTCTAAGTCGAGAACGTTAACTTTAATGTATACTTTAACTTTCATTGAAATACTTTACTTTCCCTTGGTTGAAGCCAGGATATACTTTATATGATCCGAAAAAATCTGGCAACCCTATGTGGCACATAACTTCCTCGTTTACCTACCATGAATGTATAGATCAATGAAAATTTTTAAATGATCTTGAAAAATTCATTAGCGGAAAAGAGTATAAATGTGGAGTGACACTCGTAACTGGTCAATTAAGAAACAAAAAATAATACTCAATGTAATTTACTTTGCGCATGCGCCGAATAAAATGATGAGTTGAGAACAATAAAATGACCATTAACAACCTAACCCACCCATTCACTGACAATTTCATCAAAATCCGATGAAAGCTGTGGATATTTAGGTCATTACAACTATTTCAAATTGGCGCATGCGCAGTAACTATTAATGATACAATTGTATTGAGATTGATATGAGGTATTCAAGTCATCTTCTACAAACTATCATCCAAATTTAAGCGAAATCGAACGACTAGAGTGTGAAAAAGTTGAGCATAAGGGAATTTATGTTTGCACATGCGCAGAATGAAGTATTGATTTGGCAAAATTGAAACTGATAGGGGACCATTTGCCCCACAACCCGCACTTTCCCTGAAACTTTCATCCAGATCAGATGAAAACTATGATAACTAAGCTTGTTACAAAGATTTCATATTGGCGCTATCGTAGCTATTAATGATAGAATCATGTTGAAATTTAATTTAATTATGTCGCGTTGATAATTTAAGGTCCCGAAATACCTTATATCGATAAAATTTGGTATTTTCCAGGATACTCGGTACAAAGCCGTTGGTAATTTGGCAAGGACTTGAACCGGCATTGTACTTATTTGCCAAATATAGCGGCAAAATGGAGAAAATATCTAAATTTCAACATTTTTCTGTAAAATTACTTAGTTTCTATCGGTTTTCCGGGGTCAAATTCGTAGTTCTGAATTGTATGAACTGTGATTGGATCGTTTGAGCGTAGGGTTAGCTATTGCCAGCGGTACCGTTCACGAGTAAAAGCTTGTACAATGGTATCGGGTCGTTAAGCGAATAAGTACAATGCCGGTTCAAGTCCTTGCCAAATTACCAACGGCTTTGTACCTACCGAGTATCCTGGAAAATACCAAATTTTATCGACACAAGGTATTTCGGGACCTTACAATATCAACGCGACATGATTTCCGGTGAAATTAGGGTGAATTTGTCTATTACCCTACAATTAATTTGAGGTTTATGGCCAATAAACGGAGCAATCATCGGCGGAAAAGTATAGTAAAAAACGGGATCATGTATCAGAACATGCCAAAGCATATTATCCGACCATAATAGCATGTTTCTAGTACAATTCTTAACCAGGCGACAGCATTTTCGGTGAAATTTTCGATTTTTACTTATCTTTAAGTAGCGCACTCTGCCAGTTTACCGGATAACTAGTGAACGGAGCGTAAAATAAGTACGTTCATCGTGTTCAGCGCATGCGAAAACCTATAAATTGACCCAAAAAAATTGAAATCCGTCCTTCAAATCATCACCTCGGCACCAATTTAGAGGTTGGTTTACGATAGCGGTCGATAACTGGCCAAAATCGACCCAGGTAAAGTGGTCAGGATTAATATTTTTTGCTAAAAATTTAGGAGGGTCATCCTGACATACCGAGGAAGCAAAAACACAATGGGGACCAGAAATCCCAGAACTTTTTTTTTTGAACCACCCTAACCTACCTACCTACCTATATATATCTACCTTGTTACTGCAAATGGGTCAGTAGGTATTACCATGCGTTAGTTTATTGCGTTCAGTATTAATCTGATGGTTCTTCAAGTTTATAACAAAAACCTACCTAAATCAGTACGATATTCAGTATTAGTCAGTATTGTTAGTTTTCCACGCCCATGGGTAAAAATTGATCGGCTAAAATCTAGCTCTCGACATCGAACGGGACGAATCCTTGAAATTGACCTCAAGAAATTCGATCAGAACAAGAACGAGTGAACTGGTCTAGACGATCTGAAGATGATCACGTGACCAGCGCGTGTTGAGGCGCCTGAAGAACGTGACGGCCAAGTGGCCAGCAAGCAGTTTTATGACCACTACTGTGCCCTTATCAGAGAGTTCCTAGAGATCCGTCAGTCTCAATACGGCGTGCGGTAACGAGAAACTTTACCGCACCTTAGAAGTCACGTCAAGTCCTTAACGGATCTAATTATAACGCTAAATCCATGGAAAGAGGAAATTATTCCTAATAGGCTATTTGAGTCCATAGAACGAGGTTATTCTAGACGATTACGTTTTTTCCGGATTACGATCCGTTAACGTACCTGTACGGAAGGATGCGTCACCGTAACTCATTGCGTCAGAGTTACGGTGCCGGATTGTCAATACCGCACGACGTACTATTGTGTTTTACGGATCTACTAGGAACTCTCTAACGTCACCCTAACGTACCGTAGAGTACGTGACCTTGAGGGGACGTTAGCAACGTCCTACGTTAGATCGGCTCATTTAACGTCACCCGTTTGGGGACCTAAAGCCACATGACACCAGCCTAACCTTCCTGTAAATGTAACACTACTGGGCACCTCAAAATCACTCGAATACTGGGAAAGTAAATGAAAATAGTTTTTCTTCAAATTTTCCATACATCAGTACCTACTAATTGATGCAAAAATAACATAATTATATTGATATAGCGGATAGGTAGCCCTTGCTTGAATTTTTGGCGCAAGAACGGAATTTTTATATAAATTTGAAATATATATAAATAAATACATTATGTACGTAGGAAAAAGTGTTAAACTCTAGGATTCGTTTCGGAATACCTCAAATCGGATTTCAATGAAGACATTTTTCAAAAATATAGATTTTAAAAATGTCCGAGCCATTGCAATAGCTTCATTTTCTACAAAAAATTCGCTAAACCTTCGCCAAGATATCTCGTTTCCAACGGTGTAGTCAATTTTACTTTTACTTTGCTAATTAGGGGGTGATAATATTTTTTTCTGTTTCTAAAATGTTTTCCCATTTACCACTTCTGTGTACTCAGGTGTTAGAATTATAAAACAATATTATTACATAACAACAAATATTACGAAAATGAGCTCATATGGTCATGCTGCTTGGAATTTTTCTGTTCGCTTTGTATTTACAATTAAATTTCTATTACGAATTAAATTTCTGTTACGTGAAATTAAATGGATTAAGAACGAAGAAAATTTTTTTTGGAATACTTTAAGAATTTATCGCAATAATATCAAGTTTTCCATAATCATCAAAAATCAACAAAATGATTATTTAATTATTTTTAAAATAACATTATTTTTTCTTTCATTTTCATTTTTTCTTCCACATTAGTGAACTTTTATCTATTGCCCCTTAGTGAATCAAAAAATTGTTTATATCATTATTATTATTATGTACGAGTATTATCGTTGTTATATGAAAATACGAGTTTGAGGTCTGTTTCTACGTATTTTTTTTACGCTGAATCGAATGGTAACACTCTCATATCTCCCGAACCCCGTTATAACAGAGTTTTGCACTTTAGCTAACTTGTTTCACCCCTAAAAATACATAGAATTTATCATACCAAATGAACTCAAATTTGTGATTTGAAGTGTAAACTTGGTTATAACGGTGTCGTTGTGTGCCCGTTGGGAACCAATTAAACCTTGTGAGAGTCGAAACTCGGCTCAATTGATTGACAGAAGCCCGACGACGGAGGTTCACTGCGGGGTTGTGGTCAATCAGCTCCACTCAATAAAATCCCATCAACGGGCTCGGAAGGCTGTCGCCCACCCCCAGCTAGGTAGTTGGGCGGTCGGATGGACGAACCATCGAATCATATCAAGAAATGTTTTGGTGGAATATTCCACTAAGGGCCGATTTATCAATTATCTACATTAACTTCAGGATAGCTATAGTGAGTATACCACTATAGTCCAGATAAAGAATGTGAGTCGTTTATCAATGCCGAATCACCTAGCGGATAAAATTATCCCTCAGCTAAATTCTGTCTGTCAGATTGCGCCGTTAGCATCCTCATTGGTGTCCATAGGCGACAAAATATGGGCGATTTGCACATGGAGCTACCACAGAATAGAGTAGAAGCTACATTTTCTTCGTGGATTGACGATTACAAAAACTGGGTCTGACGTCCACAACACAACAGTGTTCATCAAATAAAGAAACCACCACATTTTTGCCATTTGCTTCATTTCTAGAGAGAGAAATTGCGATATTGTGACCTAAATTATTATAAATGAATTATTGTGATCAGTAAGTGAACTTAATTTCATCTTCGATCTGTGTTAGACTGTAAAGAACGGTATCTTTGTCCAACCAAATCCTCAATAAAAATACGCACTCGTCCCATATCAAGTAGTAGGCAATCTACATGGGGTATTACTTGGTATATACGGTCTTCTTTCCATTCAACGAATCATGCTACGATAGAATCTTCGTCGTTGCTACTATTTGAAGACAAATCCCAAAATATCCATTCCATGGGAAGGTAAAAAAATAAAGACAATCAAACGAGATTCAAACAAGATTTTTGTAAATTAATAAACTTTTTTGAGGTTATAATTGTTATCCAGCCATCCAGAGACCAGATAAATTAAAACGCCAGAAAGGGTTTAACTACGGATAGATAAACACCCCCTATTGTGAAATCCGGAGGATAACACTATCCCTCTTATCCATTGGATAAATGTGATTGATAAACTGGCCCTCATCCCTGTATGTATTATCTACTAGCCGCTTCAGCTCGCTTCGCTTACCTCCACGTCCAGCTGGGGGGCTTCGCCCCCCTGGGCCCGACCGTTGAGGTGTATTGCAATTGAAGAGCAGTGGAAAGAACGGGCTTACTTGGTTTTTCCTAGTTTCGACAAAAACGAATTTGAATGCAAAAAACTCAATAAAATGTATATCTTGCATTAAAAAAACCTAAAATTTTGAAATTATAATGTCAACGTACAGGTTAAAGTAATAAAAATGCTAAATTACCTCACGAAATTAATTTTATTGAAATATAACGGGAAAAAACCGAACATCACAAAAAAATATCGAAAGAACGGGATAACTCCCTTAACAGCGAGTGATTTCCTTACTTGTGGGTTAATTCTTGAAATTCCTTCTAGCTCTCTCAGTACAGAATATTTTTGAATAAATCAAATCCCTGGAGTTTTTGGAAGAGATCGAGATTTTTCTCGTTTAGGAACTTGATGGGAAGTAAAATTCTGATGGACGAAGTAAAGCTTCTGATCTTTTACTTTTTTTGGCGGATTCGGCGTCAAACTTGCTAGTAAATTTTGCATTATAGCTCTAACGATAGAAATTTCTAAGATGGTAATCAGCATGAAATTGTACTTCTTCAGACGCATTGTCATCATTAGAGCCTTAGGAATATACTTTGTGTCAAGAAAACAAGATGGCTTGATTTTGATCAGGCCAAAAAATTAATGAATAACACAGGAACAAACGATGAATATTGAATAGAGACAGCAACCGATCGGAAAAGTGGAAGAATGTGAAAACACTGCTGTGTGTGGATGAAACACTGCTAGTTAACCTGCTGTGATTCAAAGGCTGGATAATGAACTAAGAGGTTTGTATGTACAGTAAGTCCCGAACGGTTCTGAACTGACCACGCCCCTTTTTGGCTGTATGCACAGCGAACGAACGAGTTCGGGATTTTTAGTTCGCTGTTCACAGAGCCAGTGCGGGACTGTCTAGAACACGTTCTATCGGTCCGGGATTTTTTTCGGAACTTCTAGTCCCGCTCATGCGCAGTAAACTATTTACGCTCCGCCCCCTACGATTTCCCCTGTGGGCTCGCAAGTGGAGTTTTGTTTTTGTTTTCGGCAATACCGTCTACGTCATTATATTGATTACATTGATTTTCGGTAACTGATATTGTGACTAAGTCATTAGTTTGATAGCAAACAAAATTCTAGTGCTATATAATCAAATATAACACAAATTGACCTATGTCAATTTAATCTTTTGGTCATACTGCACAATTGGAACATTTAGTGAATTTGCGAGGAAAATGAAACTACTTAATGCGATGTCTAGAATAATTTTACAAATTAAATTCGTGAAAATCCGTTTCAAGGTATTTTGAAACGATTCTTGGATTTCAATACTTCTGTTCTCTTCTGTGTAAGGCTCAGTTCGGAAATTCGTGAAACTATTTGCTTCCGAGACTTTTCCCAAACTAGAAAGGCTCATCAAGTTCCTACAGTCTCAATCGGAAATTTGTGGAACTCGTTACTGCCCGAAGGTTAGGTACCTACTTCATTACAACATTACTAGCTACTTCACAGAAATTCTTGTGAGCCGAACCTCTTCTATTTTATTCTTCTTTCAATATTACCTATATTGACTATTCTAAAAAGTTGGGGGAGCAATATGTTCAGTTGACGGGTGCGAAGAAACTATATATACTTAGGTACCGCTCACAAACAACTTCTCATTTTTAGCGAATTTAAAAAAATATTTTCGGCTATAATTGCATTTGTTTTAATTTTAATTTATTGAAATACGACTCGTATTTATTACCTTGGCAGTCCGATTTGGAACCAAGGTATATTCGGAATGTCAGTTTGACAGCACAGATTAACAAAACACTAAAAAGTCTGGCTGCCTTTGACTTCAATGGTTCAGCCGTTCAATTTTGAGAAGAATCCTATTGAGAAGAAGGTTACGAGTGAAGGTTATCAGTTCCGAATTGGTTCGAAACGCGTATGGACTGCGAGGAGTAATGAACCAGTTCTCATCCCCTCCCTCGCCGGTCCTCCTTCGAACCTAGTTCGATTCTGAACAGGTCCAGGACTCACTGTACATACAAACCTAACAATGATGGGGGAAGCGGCAGCTCTACGTTAGCCCGTTCTTCGCTGTATACAAAATACTCATCCGCTGTTTTGAAGTATTTAGACTCGTTTATTCCCTATTTGGACCATACCACCGTGTTCGGCTACCCCCAATTCATAAAGTAACATTCTCAACTCACTTTTGACAAAAAATCGAGTTCGCCCGTTCTTCCTCTGTACTCTTCAATTGAAACATGTGGGGGATGTTGCTCGCTTCGCGCGCTTGGTGTGGCTGTATAGAAGCGATGGTCTTTTACTGTCGACTGGGACTTGTAGAATGATTGGAAACAGTAGATCACTAAGGGTAGGTTTACGTGTGTAGGGGATGTTGCTCGTTTGAGTTGGATTGTCTCGCTCCCTTCGCACGCTTTTTGTGAAATGTACAGAAGCGATGGGATATAGTTCATTCTGAGTCCGTAGGAAAAACCTCGTTGAAATCTGACGTGTGTAAGAAATGTTGCTCGCTTCTCTCGCTTGGTATGGGATGTACGGATGCGATGGGATATTGTGGGACACCATCGAGCCGTACAGCCCATGTTACAATATGTGAGGAAGTTATACTGCCCACCTAACTTGGCTGACGTTTTTTTCTGTTGGAAATGACTATCAAACGCGGCACCTAACGAGAAACCACGTAAAGTATAGTTTTAAGAATATTTCAGTACCAACAGAACAGCCAGATGTTGAATGTTTTTACGTACTTGTTTTCCAGTTCTAGTTTTCTATGGTAGGCCATTATTTTATCTGCGTAGAAGGGCTATCCTTTTCAAAGGTTTGGAATACAAAGTTCAGAAAACTACGTTTCGAAGGAATAAGCTCGAAAACCAACGTTTTCGTCCACATTTTCGTTCACTACAATCGGAAAAAATAATTTCATGTCTCGAAACTCGAATGGGATCAAATTGGAACTTCAATGTGCGGGCTAGGGTGTGGACGGTCCCCTATCAGTTTCATCGTTGCCAAATCAATACTTCATTCTGCGCATGCGCAAACGTAAATTCAATCATGTTCCATCTTTTCACTCTCGATTTCGCTTGAATTTGAATGATAGTTGGAAGAAGATGAAAGGTAAACGAGGAAGCTTTGTGCCACACCCAACTTGACAGACGTTTTTTAGTGTATTTTTCCCAAAATATTTTTAATGTAATTTCATTTGAAAATTTTCTTTAACGATAATAATATTATGACTAAAAGTGGCGAAATCTGTGGTTGTGTCCCTGCAGGGAGGTGGGATGAGGAGATTAACACTTCAATCCTTCCTTTCCCTGTAAGGGAGCGTCTTTATTATGTGAACCGGTTTCGGCCCGTTAGCACGGCCTCTTCAGCACAAAACAACAACCCCACTCAGAAAGCTCCAAGCACCCTAGGATAAGTAAAAAAACAAAAAAACAGGCATAAACGTCAACTGGTAGGAACTAAACTATACATTAACGGAAAATAATTAAACGAGTTCTTCTAAAACAACATACCTTCAGGATCATCGATCAATAAAAAGAGGAACAACAAAAACAAACGTCCTCCAACAACTCTCTAGTGAGGAAAATGGCAAAACTTATGCAGCAACCTCACAGCGTCTAAGAACAAAGAAAAAAAAAAAATAATAATAATAACTGGGTAGTACCATTGCAGATATGTTGAATAACAATGGAAACTGGGGGAATGGGAGAGGGATCATATAGGTACCTATATTAAAATTAACAATAACAAAACAATCAATGAATAATTTATGGAGAAAAGCCCCCTGGACCCCCGGTTACCTCTATTTACATACTTCGGACGAAATTATTGAAACACAGAATGTGTTTGCGTTGTCGCGCAACCAAGTGACAACCAAACAAGCGTCATTGTTTACTATTCATTTATAACATCAATTTATATAGTTATAGTATGAAACTACGAAAAAAAATACGAAATAAATTCGTGATAAATCAAGAGCGATTTATCAAGTAAATGTCCTAAAGAGGCTACATACGAAATTACAGCTTCCTAGAGTGTAAAGTATAGAAATTAGCTTTAAAAGCCACTCATCTGATCCGGACCCTGGACATCGTCAAGTAAATGTCCTAAAGAGGCTACATACGAAATTACAGCTTCCTAGAGTGTAAATCATAGAAATTAGCTTTAAGAGCCACACATCTGATCCGGACCCTGAACATCGTCAAGTAAATGTCCTAAAGAGGCTACAAACGAAATTACAGCTTCCTAGAGTGTAAAGTATAGAAATTACCTATTCAAATTATTTAACCTCCGCTTCACAAATCAAACCGTTTTCGTAATACTCAGATCACCTGCTATGAATCAAATCATCGAAACACAAGCTCAATGAAATCATCAGAAATTAACAAGCGGTTGCAATCATGTTCACAATATCAATTATTGAGAATGATCACCTGTGTGTAAACAATTATTTATATAACCATGCTCATAACTCAGTTTGTTGGACACGCACTTCGCAGTAGTTAACATAATATTGTTGGATAAATCGAGAGCTTTCGAACGAATGGTCAACGAATTTTGTGGGATGAAAAACGACGAAGTACCATATCCCTAGCAACGACTCGGTTGTACGTGAAAATCATCCGTCACACATTTCGTTACCATCCCGCGTTCCATTTTCGGCTAGTTAGTCCATGGCTAAAACACATTCTGTGTTAATATCACATTCCTTACCCAAATATCAGTATCCAAGTGTTCAACAGTGTCAACTTAGTTATTGATAATAACAAGGGGCTCCAAAATTCAGATAAAAACAATAAAAACTTTTGTTTTTGTTGTTCCTCTTTTTATTGATAGATGATCCTGAAGGTATGTTGTTTTAGAAGACCTCGTTTAATTATTTTCTGTTAATGTATAGTTTAGTTCCTACCAGTTGACGTTTATGCCTGTTTTTTAACACAGAATGTGTTTTAGCCATGGACTAACTAGCCGAAAATGGAACGCGGGATGGTAACGAAATGTGTGACAGATGATTTTCACGTACAACCGAGTCGTTGCTAGGGATATGGAACTACTTCGTCGTTTTTCATCCCACAAAATTCGTTGACCATTCGTTCGAAAGCTCTCGATTTATCCAACAATATTATGTTAACTACTGCGAAGTGCGTGTCCAACAAACTGAGTTATGAGCATGGTTATATAAATAATTGTTTACACACAGGCGATCATTCTCAATAATTGATATTGTGAACATGATTGCAACCGCTTGTTAATTTCTGATGATTTCATTGAGCTTGTGTTTCGATGATTTGATTCATAGCAGGTGATCTGAGTATTACGAAAACGGTTTGACTTGTGAAGCGGAGGTTAAATAATTTTAATAGGTAATTTCTATACTTTACACTCTAGGAAGCTGTAATTTCGTTTGTAGCCTCTTTAGGACATTTACTTGACGATGCTCAGGGTCCGGATCAGATGTGTGGCTCTTAAAGCTAATTTCTATGCTTTACACTCTAGGAAGCTGTAATTTCGTATGTAGCCTCTTTAGGACATTTACTTGACGATGCTCAGGGTCCGGATCAGATGTGTGGCTCTTAAAGCTAATTTCTATGCTTTACACTCTAGGAAGCTGTAATTTCGTATGTAGCCTCTTTAGGACATTTACTTGACGATGTCCAGGGTCCGGATCAGATGAGTGGCTTTTAAAGCTAATTTCTATACTTTACACTCTAGGAAGCTGTAATTTCGTATGTAGCCTCTTTAGGACATTTACTTGATAAATCGCTCTTGATTTATCACGAATTTATTTCGTATTTTTTTTCGGTGTTTCATACTATAACTATATAAATTGATGTTATAAATGAATAGTAAACAATGACGCTTGTTTGGTTGTCACTTGGTTGCGCGACAACGCAAACACATTCTGTGTTTCAATAATTTCGTCCGAAGTATGTAAATAGAGGTAACCGGGGGTCCAGGGGCTTGCCCCCTGGCGAGGCGCGGAGCGCCGAGTTTTTTTTTTTTTTTTTTTTTTTTTTTTTTTTTTTTTTTTTTTTTTTTTTTTTTTTTTTTTTTTTTTTTTTTTTTTTTTTTTTTACTTATCCTAGGGTGCTCGGAGCATTCTGAGTGGGGTTGTTGTTTTGTGCTGAAGAGGGTCCGTGCTAACGGGCCGAAACCGGTTCACATAATAAAGACGCTCCCTTACAGGGGAAGGAAGGATTGAAGTGTTTAATCTCCTCATCCCACCTCCCTGCAGGGACACAACCGCAGATTTCGCCACTTTTAGTCATATTATTTTTGTATTCTGCGTAAATTAGGTATATATATAGTAATTGATAATAATATTGGTCCTTCACGAAACAAAGTGGAAAATGTATAGGTATTCATTAATTAGGTATTTTTACATAGGTATTAATTCGGTAAAACTTCTACTAACGTTTATTCAATTCCTGGTAAGGGAAAAAAGGTTGACCTTTAGGAAGGAAGATGCAAGAATTTGTACTACAATAACATCGGTTATTGGTTCTACTATTTATCAATCATCATAGGTACTAATTTATATGAGCGGTGGGAATCATGAATGAACGAGTGTAACTCGTGAAGGAAGTCAATTTTTTGTCAGTCGGTTGGGACAGTTCGTCCTTGAGAAGTATTCCTAATATTCAATCGTCATCCCGAAACTCGGACTTTACAGTCCACATTAATAGGAAACGAGTAGTTGAAATACCGTTTTATAAAAACCACGATGAGGAAGACAAGAAAAAAAGTTGTTCGAGCATCCTTGACTGATGCAAAAAATGGACCCCGCATAACATTTGGTTCATTGACATTGTCAGTCGCTGTTTTACCTACTCAACGTTTCATTGTAAACGATTCTTTCCATCATGTGAATTATTACTCGTTAATTATACATCATTTAGCATCTCTATGCAACTGTCAAGTAGATACCTAGTTAGTATTTTATAATTGTAACCCTTTACAGAAAAGGCCTTTCTATCCCTGAATTGATTTTTTTTTCCTCCGAAGTTTCTCCCCAGAAACTGGGGCTTCTTCAGGTAGTCAAAATTTAAAATAAAATTCATATTTTTAAAAGTAAATACTTGGGTATCGTTTTCTCTTTTGAGATAAAATTAAATCGCCCGTAAGGAAGGCTCGCAATGAAAACTGACCGCGTGGATCCATTTGCCACTTAAACTCGTATTCGCAACAGTTTTAGTCAGATTCGGCGTATAATTTTGAGCAAACGGTAAAAACTGAAAAAAAATAAAAAGTTTCAAATACAAATACAAAGCTTCCTCGCTCACCTATCATGACTGTATAGATCATTGAAAAGTTTTAATTGATCTTGAAACATTCCATTGCGGAAAAGTGTAAATCAAGAAGTAGAATGGAACGCCATAATTGTTAATTAAGGAACGAAAAAATAATACTCAATTTAATTTACGTTTGCGCATGCGCAGAATAAACTGATGAGTTGAGAACAATGAAGTAGGTACGGGACCATCTACAACCTAACCCGCTCATTCACTGGCAATTTCATTAAATCGGATGAAAACTGTGGAAATTAAGGTCATGGGTGTAGTTCGTTATCCGCCCCCATTTTGTTCTCTCTTTTGCAAGCACACTCGACCACCTTTTTCAATTTTTGAGGAGTGTTCCGTAAACTAGATTTCATCTTCTTGAGCACAATCGTGACGAAATATAATTTTTGATTGGTTAAGATTGGGAAATTTGGTGTTGAAAAAAGTGGGGGCGGATACCGAACTATTTCTCTAGTGAAAAAGTTCGGTATGCGCCCCCACATAGTTAATAATGGAAAACACAACATTTTTGGTTTAAATAATGCATTTATTAATATTAATATTACTTCTGACACATATTGTGGTGTTTTATTGTATATGTTTTCGTCCTCTTCAAGCACTTTCAACAGTTTTGATGCATTAAACACCATTTTAAATCGCGCACTCGTACAGCCAGTAACTGAGAACGCAATTGAAATAAGGAAGTCCCTCCCCATTTCCAATTGCCACGACGTGTTAGAACAGAACGTCTTTCGCTTCAAGACCTTATGACGACTCACCCTATCGCTTCTCGAACGTTGACCTACGGTCGGAAGTGATTTTACCGCTACAGTCAACATTGTTTTTATTTTATTTATGAGCATCGCATCTCAACCTCTTAACTTTCGATCAAAGTTATTCTCTGCCTAACCAGTTATCTCTCCCAAGAAAACGTCCCCTCACCAGTTATCTCTCCCAAGAAAACGTCCCAGGCCAAATCAATGCAATTCAGTCGTGGGGGCGGTTATCGAACTTTTTCTCTAGGGAAATAGTTCGGTATACGCCCCCACTTTTTTCAATGTCTAATTTCATTGCTTGGAGTATTTGAAAACATAAGTGCGGTATATTATTCATACAGTACATGAAATCTAGTTTACGGAACACTCCTCAAAAATTGAAAAAGGTGGTCGTGTGTGCTTGCAAAAGAGAGAACAAAATGGGAGCGGATAACGAACTACACCCAAGGTCATTACTAGTATTTACCATTGGCACATGCTCAGTAGCTATTAATGATACAACCGTGTTGAAACTGATATTTAAGGTAAACTGATGAGGCAATCTTCTTCCAACTATTATCCAAATTTAAGCGTAATCGAACGACTTGAGTGTGAGAAAATAGAGCATCATGGAAGTTACGTTTGCGTATGCGCAGAATGAAGTATTGATTTGGCAACAATGAAACTGATAGGGGACCATCTACAACCTACACCCGCATTCTCTGACAATTTCATCGAAATCTGATATAAACAGTAGAAATTAAGGTCGTTACAAGGATTTCACTTAGGCACATGCGCTGTAGCTATTAATGATACAATCATGTTGAAATTGATATGGGATGATAAAATCGTCATTCCCCAACTATCATCCAAATTTGAGCGAGATCGGACGACTAGGGCGTGAGAAAATGGAGCATAATGGAATTTACGTTTGCGCATGCGCAGAATGAAGTATTGATTTGGCAACAATGAAACTGATAGGGGACCATCTACAACCTAACCCGCGCATTCTCTGACAATTTCATCGAAATCGGATGAAAACGGTGGAAATTGAGGTCGTTACAAGGATTTCACATAGGCGCATGCGCAGTAGCTATTAATGATACAATCATGTTGAAATTGATATGGAATGCTCAAATTGTTATCCCTCAACTATCCCTCGAATTTGAGCAAGATCGGACGACTAGGGCGTGAAGAAGTTGAGCATAATTGAATTTACATTTGCGCATGCGCAGTATGAAGTACTGATTTGGCAACAATGAAACTGATAGGGGTCCATCTACAACCTAACCCATGCATTCTCTGACAATTTCATCGAAATCGGATGAAAACAGTGAAAATTAAGGTCGTTACAAGGATTTCACATAGGCGCATGCGCAGTAGCTATTAATGATACAATCATGTTGAAATTGATATGGGATGATCAAATCGTCATCCCCCAACTATCATCCAAATTTGAGCAAGATCGGACGACTAGGGCGTAAAAAAATGGAGCATAATGGAATTTACGTTTGCGCATGCGCAGAATGAAGTATTGATTCGGCAACAATGAAACTGATAGGGGACCATCTACAACCTAACCCGCGCATTCTCTGACAATTTCATCGAAATCGGATGAAAACCGTGGAAATTAAGGTCGTTACAAGGATTTCACATAGGCGCATGCGCAGTAGCTATTAATGATATAATCATGTTAAAATTGATATGGAATAATCGTATCGTCATCCCCCCAACTATCATCCAAATTTCAGCGAGACAGGACGACTAGGGCGTGATAAAATAGTTGATAATGGAATTAAGGTTTGCGCATGCGCAGAATAAAGTACTGATTTGGCAACAATGAAACTGATAGGGGACCATCTACAACCTAACCCCACATTGTCTGACAATTTCATCAATATCGGATGATAACAGTGGAAATGAAGTTCGTTACAAGGATTTCACATAGGCGCATGCGCAGTAGCTAATAATGATAGAATCATGTTGAAATTGATCTGGGAAGATCAAATTGTCATCCCCCAACCATCATTCGAATTTGAGCGAGATCGGGTGAGCAAATTATGCAGTCAAAAAGAGTGAGAGAATGAATGCACTGCACTACTAGAAAGCTATCCGACTAATAGCTTGGTCCCAATTGGATCTTGGATTGGATTTATCATACATTTAGCGACGCGGCATCTTTTGTACGCGGATCGTCTTTTTGAGGGGATATCACAAATTCTTTTGTGGTCTAGGAGGAAAAATTTGGAATGTACAGGACGAATGAGATTGCTATTTCATATTTACCTCCACCCTTACTTACAACCCCCCACTACTTGGTAGTAGCGGCTCCAAAACCCCATATATGCTTTTTCTGATCAAATTTATGTAGCCTTCGTTTCAAATTTCATCAGAATTGGCTAAGAAGAAATGTCGGGTGGGTGGGTAAAGAATCAGATGAGACAAGAAAAGGAAGAAGAAAAGTCATCCTTGGGATCCGACACCCATAAGCTGGTCATTCAACTATCTATTAGATTCTCCCTGCTAAATCACATCATTCACAGAACACGATGATTCACTTAGGATATCCCCAAGTTTATTATCTTCAGGATTTCCTGGTTGTTTCATCTGAATTTGTTTACCTATTAAAAGTTCCAGTCATGCAGCATAATCGTTTGAGCGAATTTTTATAAATTACCGTATAGTATCATACTAAATGTTTTAAAATTTTGAGCTTTTTGAGTGCAAGGAAACAAAGTATTTACTATTAATTTAATGGCGAAAAACATATTTTAAATATAATGATCTGCTATTCAAAATGTGGTTTTAGATTTTTAGACTTTTTAAAGTTTTTATTGTATTTTTTTGCAAATTTTAATGAAATTTAAGTATATTTTTAGTACAATTTTGAACATCAAGTTATAGATTTTATATTTAATAGTTAATAAACTTTATTGGAGAAGTATTCTGCTAAAAAATATGAATTTAACCATTTTTAGCCGTTTTTTGCCATTTTTAGTGATTTTAGCGAATTTTCGTAAAAACTGAACTACCTATTGGAATGGCTCAGAAAATTTTAAAATCAAAATTTTTGAAAAATGTCTTCATTGAAATCCGTTTTGAAGCATTCTGAAACCAATCCTAGAGTTTAACGCTTTTCCATATATATATATGACATTCCAGACGATAACTCTCTTTAGGATTGAGATAAAAATTCCGTTCTTGCGCCATAAAATCACGCCTCCCAAATGAAAGGATGAGTTTGTTGGCCAGCACTTTTTGAGCACATTAAGTTGGTCAAAATTTAAAAAATGTGCTAATATAACCACTAAAAATGGCTAAAAACGGCTAAAAATCGTTAAAATTATATTTTTTTTAGCAGAATATTGCTCAAATAAAGTTTAATAACTATAAAATAGAACATTCAAAAATGTATGAACAAAATTATGCTGGAAAATGTACTTAAATGTTATTAAAATATGCTAAAAAATCGATAAAAACTGCAAAAAAAGCTAAGAAACCAAAATCTCTTTTTGAATAACAGGTTATTATTTAGAATACGAGTTTTGCCATAAAATTAATAGCTATCAGTTTCCTTACACTCATAAAGCTCTAATTTGAAAACAATTTACCATTGTAGAATACTATAATTTACGAAAATTCGCTCATACAATTCTGCTGCATATTTCTCTTTAGACACAATGGCTAGGCAGTGTATATAGGTAATGCCTACCTTGGATATAGGCAAGTATAGATAATAATCATTCTGACCTACCTATATGGAAAATAATCTGAATTTTTACAAAGGGATTGACTACTTGATGTTGTGTATTTTTGAGATGTGAGCTTGCGAGTATCCAGACCACCAACTATACTCATCATTCTAACCTATATGTCCAAATAAGGTGCCCAGATCAGGTAAGGATTGATCGAAAGGACACTTTGCCGAGTGCACTATGAGGCATTCTATAGAATGCCAAGGAAAAATATAAAATGAGATTCATTTTACACATTGCCTGCTCCATTCAGGTATTATATACAACGACTAGGCATTGTACACAATTTATTTTATTTATTTATTTTAATCATACAAATGCATTTTATAAATATGGTATAAATTGAACAACTTAAGCTACTCACTTTCGATTTCTTTCCCAACGATAGGCTTGGCCCGTGTTGTTGGGGAAGGTCTTGGTGATTCGCTCATGTCTAACAATCTATCTACTCTATGATACAAACGGTACTTAAAAATATAATGTTATGCGTTATAATGTTCTTATAACTTTAAGAGAAGATATTTTTTTAAATAATCACTGTACATAAATACTGCTTAAAACAGTTTCACATCCCGCTTCCCCCTTTTCTACAAGCCAGGTTAAAATATGTTTCTTGTAGTTTTGTCTCGTGAATCTTTGAGCATTTTTCATATGGCCCTCTAGCGCTCTGTGGATAATGTAAATAATAAATTTTGGATTGTGAGTTGACAACGTTAGTCTCGGTCTAGGTGCAATTACATTTCCTGCGGCTACGTACCTTGTTTTATACATTGGGTTACGTTGTGAACCTATTATTTGTGGATCCTTATGGAATTGCAGATGCCTTATGCCTTATTTTAAACTTTTCCAGTAACAGATACATCGTGTAACCGGATTTAGGGCCCGTTTATCAATTACAGCGGTAACTCCCCGACAAACCTCAGGTAGATAACTAGAGGTTACCGCAACCTATCGAACAAATTTTGTAGGGCGTATATCAGTCCACTTTATGCCTTCAGGTAACTACCTACAGATACCTAACTGCTCAGGTTATTTCGTCTGTGGGAAAAAGGGGTACCACTACTGCAACAATGATTTCCCCACAAAATAGCCTTACAGCACTGGTATATTTAGTTCTTCGTCGTAAACAGTAAATAGGTATAGCACAACACGACAACAACAGCAGTCCTGTCCTTTCGGTTTCATCTCGGATATCAAGGGATCTCGATTGTCATTTTATGCGACATTATGGTATATTATTAGGTAGCAACTACTCACCAAGACCATTGAATCTGATCGTAAGTAGAAGTTTTGTGATCGGCGATATGGAGTTGTTTCTGTCACTTCTGGATTCTAATTTCCCTTCAATCAACTCCAGCACAAACATCGTCGTTTGTTTCGATAGTCGTAAACAGGTGTGAAAATCGATATCATCGAGTTAAAATAATTATAATAATCTGGACGTAGACGAACCGTTTAAGGTCTTCGTTCGTATTCTAGAAATTAAACGATTTCCTCATCCGAAAATCGGAATCAATCGAGTTAACATCGTTGTACATTATGTCTTTATATATTTATTACTATTACACGTTATAACCTCTCTACGAAACGTTATCCACCGGATAAATAGCTGACTGAGGGAGATGAGTCTCAGGTAAAAAAGTAAACAACCATTCCAGGTTGGGGTTTTTCGTTCGACTGCCTCGGGCGGCGCATAATTCCTCAGCTGTCCTCCAATGAGGATCAGAATTCGTTCTGATGATTTTGCTTAAAGCCGCGGTCACACTAGGCTGTTTAGCAGCTGTTACTAACCAGCCGCTGGTAAATATCACCATCAGCCAGCGGATCTGAATGGTTCACATTATGCTACTAACTAGCCGCTAGTACAGTTTTAACAGCAGTTGATGACTTGAAAACATTGTGTGTTGTGTGCAACATGTCATCTATTGGTGTGAGTCGTGATTTCCTGAGACGTGTGTTGAATATTGGAGTTAAAGAGTTATGGGAACAGATGTTGAAACGGAAGAAAAGGCGATGGTGGGTTAGATCCTGGATATTAAGATGAAACTATCTGGGGGCATCAGCAAGACTTTTTAAGGAACTATTTGGAAGATCCATCATCTTACGCAAACATTTTAAGAATGTCAGTTCCTAAATTTAAAGAGATATTAGAGTTAGTCACTCCTAACACTGCTTGCATAAAACAAACTAGACATGAGGTGTTAATTCACCAGCCGCTTGTGAGCTACTAGGCAGGGGCGGCCGGTGAGGGGGGGCATCGGGACATTGCCCCAGTACATTTGGGAAAAAAGTAACAAACTGGAACGAAGACTTTACAAACAAAACTCATCGTTTCAAATTAGAACGAAAAGCGCAGTCTGTAGCTCCATGCTGTGGCTCCAAGGTGGATGCTAGAAGGAATATGTTTAAGATCCATCTACCAGTGAAAAAGTACGTAGATTGCCAAAATATCACTCTATCAAGAGAGAAATTTCGTCGATTCAGGTTAGACTGTGAAGGGGAAAGAATGGGAAATAAAGGGCAAGAAACGGGAATTAAGGGGCAAGGAATGGGAAAAAGAGGTCATAACGGGAAATTTCTGATGATTTTTCGGGACCATGCCCCAGGCAGGGTTTCCACTTTTCTAAAGACCGTAGAATGAAATTTACGTAATGAATGGCTTCCACTAGAGGAGTTTCGGTTTATTCCATTACCCATACTGATTTCTTCTGGTCACTCCATGCTAAGAGTTCCCTTTGCACCACCACTGTGGAAAACTACAACAACCTTCCAAAGTGTAGGAAGTAAGATCATAGTTTAGCCTTACTTTCGTATTCTAAAACCTAGGATCCTACTTATTTACTTATTCTGCTGTTTTAATTGTAGAAATGTGTTCATATCTCACTAATTCATTCCCAGTTCCTATATTATTCACGTCTTGCCTTTGAATAAAGATAGGTAGATTTTAATACTCAACAACAGCACCTGGCGCTCGATCTTGATGGAAAAAGGACAATTTGGAACAAGATAAGTTGCCTTCAAATTTTATTCCACATTATCGTTTGTACGTATATATTAACTTAATTGTTGCTTACTTAAGTTTCTACTTAAGATTAGTTTCCTTACATTTTATTCCACATTGTCGTTTGTACATATACCTATATTAACTTTATTTTTACTTACATTATTGGAACTTGATAGCAATGTTTCCACCCGAGTCAAACACTGTGGCGAATTCGCAATCAAAATCCTCTACAGATCGTAATTATGAAGAGAGGGTGTTTATTAAAAGTTTGGGGAGAGACACCCCTCACTTGAAATTAGCACGTAAATTCAACCCTGAAATTTGTAGCAAATACGAATGGATCACTGGGTGCCCTAGAAAGAATGTTTTGTTTTCCTTGCTTAATATTAGGTGGGGATGGGTTATGGACTCAGAATGGAGTGTCAGATTTGAAACATCTGACAGATCGGATTAAATCTCACGAATCTAATAAAAAACATCTCAATAACATTACAGAATTAGCTTTGATTGGTCGAGCTAACATAGCTACACAGCTAGATTCTGCTCATCAACTTGCTATCAAGAAACACAATGAGCAAGTTGACAGAAATCGATATATACTTTCTGAAATTATAGATTGCATCAAGTTTTGTGGTCTTTATGAAATTGGATTAAGAGGCCACGACGAGAGTGATAGTTCATTGAACCGAGGAATTTTTCTGGGCTTAGTAACAAAATCAGCCAAAACTGACGACATTTTGAGGTCACATTTGGAAAATGCTACAGTGTTCAAAGGCACCTCCAAAACCATACAAAATGAGCTACTTGACTGTATATTTCATGTGTGTCAAGATGCTATAAAACTAGAAATTGCTAGGGCTAAATATCTATCCGTTGAAGCAGATGAGACAACAGATTGTTCTTGCAAAATTCAATTCACTATAATTTATAGATATTTTGTTGACAATCAAGTGAAAGAACGCTTTTTTGCTCTTCACAACCCTCCTGCTTGTAACTCTGAAACGTTGTCTTCAATTATTATCAATGAATTGAATGACGTTATCGGCAATGATAAGTCAAAGTTAGTGTGCCAGACATATGATGGGGCTGCTGTTATGAGTGGGTGCAATAGTGGGGTACAGAAAAGAGTTCGAGAAAGCTATCCAAATGCTAGTTTCGTTCACTGTTATGCTCATCAATTAAATTTGATTATGGTACAGGCTGCCTCTAGTGTCTCTGTAGTTCGTAGGTTTTTTCTAAATTTGACAGGGTTCTCTAGTTTTTTCTCTCGCTCCCCACAAAGGAATAAAGTTTTAGACTCAATAGTCAACAGTCGTAGAATACCACGCCCATCTGGTACAAGGTGGAATTTCAACTCCCGGCTTGTACAAACTGTTTTTAGTATAAGGATATACTAATAGAATGTTTTCAGAACATCTGTGAGTCGAGTGATTTTGAGGGTACAACAGTTAGAGAAGCTGAGGGACTTTTGTCAAAATTGCAGGATGAAACTTTTTTTTATTGGTTAACGACTTTTCATACGTTGATGCCACATGTAGACACTTTATATAACCAAATGCAAACAGTAAACTGTGACCCAGTTCTTGCCCGAAAAAATATTGAGGATTTCAATTTAGCAATAAAAAAAATTAGAGATCAATATTCAGAACAAATTTCTTCTCACAGAGAGTTGGTGACTCCCCTAGATGTAGCTATTGAAATGCCAAAGAAAAGACGAGTAGAAAACATCATTACTGATCGGTTATGCATAGCTGTTGAAGTATGTGATATAATTATTAACCAAGCCAGAACTAGGTATTGCTTCACTGGCCATTTATCGTCTTCCAGACTTTTCAGCTTCAGTGAATTTCCCTCTTATTCCAAAGTATTTCCAATTGAGGATTTTGATGCGACCATTCTTGCGTATCCCTTCCTTGAAGGAAGAAAACTTAAAACGGAACTTATTACTATTTACAAAAGGGACGATTTCAAAATATTCACTGGAGCTTTACCGTTTTTGAAATTTTTGGACAATAATAATTTGTTGGCCACTTATTCTGAATCAGTTAAAATACTTACTGTACTTGTCACAATGCCCATCAGCTCTGCTGAAGCAGAAAGATGTTTCTCCACTCTCAAGAGAGTAAAAACATATGCTCGGTCTACAATGACTCAGGATAGATTGAATGCTCTTATGATGCTTTCCATTGAGAAGGATATGATTCACAATCTTGAAAATTTCAATACAAAAGTGATTGAAAGGTTTGCAAGTCTGAAAGACAGGCGTATTGATTTTGCTTATAAAGTATAGCAGTATGCTATACAGTAATTTACATATCGAAGAAAATTGTAGAGAAGAGAAATGCTTTTTCGTGGAATTCTCAAGTTTTGCTGTCCAATTGAAAATCGTTGCACAATAAATGCTCCATACTACTGTGACCTTCTTCAGCCTATTGCTCAAAATGCCGCCAGCTCATTCAAGCGGCTTTTCCCTAACTGCCCAAAAATTGGCTGAACTGCATTGTACTGCCTTTGAACACTTTCCATATAGCCCTAGCCTATCACCAAGCAACTTTTACGTATATGTTGGGCCCCTCAAGGAAACTCTTCTATTGAATAATGTTTTCCAATTTGATCCTTTATCTGTGCACTGGTGTTCACTGCTTTGTTGTATCTCTCTCTCTCTCTCTCTTTAGATTGTTACACGGATCTATGTGCATTCTGCATCAATGCCTGTCTGCATGGTCGGGTGGAGGGGCGGACAGGGGTGGGGCTTATAGCAGTCGCCTCCCCGTTGGCAAGCCCTGGTTACTGGCTTTTGTCTGTCCATCGATCTGATCTATGAGTTTTCTAGGTAGGAGCATATTAATCCATGCTACATAGATTGTATTGCCAATTGATAAAAGCTTGCTAAGAACTGCTTTTCAGAACGAAACGTTAGTGATCTGGTCTGTAATTACAGTTTATCACTCCAATGTACCTACTAATCTTGAGCGTTCGTGTCTTGAATATTAGGGTGTGTAGATCAGCGGTCTGTGTAGTTAATTTATTAATCTGAACATTTCACTTACTAGCTCACATATCAAAATATAAATTGCAACGAAAACAACTCAAATCAATATTTTCAGTAGAATATTGATCATTCTGGATATGTTGCATTAAAGAAAAAGGTTATACATAAGTGAGTGGTGGTTGTGGGGTTAGACAACATTTCTATAACCTTTTGAAATATCCGATTTTTAATTGACGTCTGACGTCACATTCTATCATTTCATCATAATTTAATTCGAGTTCCTTAATATTCCTTCAGAATTATTTCTCCTAAGTAGTTCAGTCCATTCTAAAATTTTTAGATACTTAGTGAGTAGGTGGTACCTATAAGATAGTATTTTTAATTTAATTTATTTATCTAATTAATTTATATTTAATTTATCAATAATATTTAATGATAATGATTGATTATTATTTAGTAGCCATATTCTTTCATAACAGTTGCCCAAGGCATGACATGACCCAAGTGGGATTTATGTATCATGTGTTTAGGTCAAAGTTAATTCACACTGAAAACAAAACAAATGGAAGAAAAACCTCAATGCTCTTCTTGACTGTCAAATAGGTAAATATTTTTGTGCCCCACTCCTTTTGCAGACCACCGGCCGCCACTGCTACTAGGGGTCACATTGGCTGGCTAGCGCCAGCAAGGAGGTCATGTGACTGCCAGCGGATGGTAGGCAGCGCTAAAAAGTTGAATGCTAGCTTCCGATTCTGGCTAGTAAACACCAGCCCGCTGGCATTCACCAGCCGCTGGTTCTGGGTCAGACTAGGCTGCTTGCTGGCAAAATTACAATCGGCTGGTTAATAGCGGCTGCCAAACTGCCTAGTGTGACAGCGGCTAAGGGCCTTCCTAAGTCAAAAAATGAAAAAAATTTTTTTTTTTTTTGTTATTTGCCTAAAAAAATTCTCCATTAATTACTGGTTTGTTTGATACCAAAATATTGGGGGTTTGGTGCAATGAAAGTCCAGAAAAACGCGTTCAAAGTTGGGCGTTTCGCAAACTCCGGCTAACTGAAGCCGAGTAGTTTGTGGTGACTAGGTAACTTAGGGTACTGAAAAGAAAATTTTGGGTAGTTTTCAAATAACACATTGTGGACTTGAAAATTCTAAATTTGAGTTGGAAAATTATCTTTTTTTATTTATTTCTAATTTTCTAAATTTTCTTCATTAGTTCTTCGGCAGTCTGAACAACAGGAGAGATGTTGGAGTTCACATATTCTGGAGCTTTACGTTTTCTTCCAGTACCTCCCTTCCGTTTTTTGAAGACTCGAGGTCTACCCATTTGAGTCTACCCGCACAAAATAATGTAACACAACGGAGAAAAACTGCAGCACAAAAACTATCTCAGATTTGGGAACTATTCAACTGTTAACAAACAGATTGATAAGAACTTCTTCCACTGTTTCAATGAGCATGGATACTATATTTTTCCATATAAATGCTTCCATAAGCATCTGAACTCTTTGTTGGAGCTAGGCAAGTACTTTTTGGACCCGTTGTTGAATTCGAATACGGAAAGGCCCCGACTCTCCGTGAGAACGCGCGAGGCGGGAGCCGGTTAGCGTTTTCGCTTGTTTCTCAGAACAACGTTTTTGAACATGTTGGTACACTTTTCACAGCAACTTCTATCGAGCTAATTTCTTGTTTGTTTTGTTTTGGAATAGATACAGTATATATACCGACATTTTTTCAGCCAAATCATTGAAATGCCAATGGGGTTACAAAAATGAAAACCTGAAGTGAAAATAAGGGTTTGGAAAAATTAACATAAAAAATATAAATTTTCATTTTACAAAGCTAAAAAAATGTCAATTTATATTTAAAATGTAGTACAGTTCTAATTTAAAAAAATTTAGGTTCGTACCACATGCCATTACTGAGAAAACGATACCCAAAAAAGCGCTATTTTACCCTATGACTTAGGAAGGCCCTAACTCATTGTCTCGCCCCCATGAGTGGAGAGGGGTTCGCCGTACAGAAGCGAGAAAATTACTTGGACGTCTGACCCTTTACCTGGGCGGTCACCCATCCAAGCACTCACCACGCTCGTTGCTGCTTAACTTCGCTAATTGCATGAGAAATGGTTCATTGCAACGCCTAACCCGTACAGCGTCCTTCGAGAATGTCACATTGAAAAATCCATTTTTAAACAGCCGGGGAGGCTGTGACAGAGTTCCCGTCGGGATCTCAGAGAATGCGCTGTCGTCATCCCGTTGGTGAACAACGGGCGTCGCTCGCCTTTCTCGTGTTTTTGAGAAGCTGAGTTTGGCGTTGGATGGGTGATCCAGGTCCCTGGAAACCAATCTACTCTGAACATAGCTCATTAAATTCTATGTATCTCTCTGCAGGATACTGTCAACCTCCTCTACCTTTTTATCGAGGATTTAGGCCCCCATTGCACCTCTGGGGGGGGGGGGGGGGGTACCTAGATCCCTGATAAGGCGGGCGACGGCTCCAGTGCTCCCGTCGAGTCCGAGGGGCGAATGTTGGACACCCGAGTGATCCCCTTCACTTCGCAATCTCGAAAATAGATTGTCCCGAGTGATCCCGTAGACAATAAGAGAAAGTGCACTGGAATCGACTTGAATCCTTGGGGCATTTACCATCAGTTTGTCGATTCTCCGTGCACCATGTCGGACGTGAAATTTGTTAGTGGTGGAAGCCGCCAAGAGGCTGTTGCATTTATTGACGGATTCAAATATAATTATCATAAATTATTACCTGGGGGTGTAAGGAGGTGGAATTGTAGTGCAAGAGGTGGGCAAATCCGATGTAAATCATACGCTAAAACAGATGGATGTGAGGTGATTCACAAAACCCCACATAACCATGAACCCAAGACCACAATAGAAACTAACGAATTATGGGCGGCCGTCAAAAGAAACGACATCGCTAATGAATTTTCTTCCCGCCCATCGAAAGTTTCCTCTAATCGGGAAATTAGAGGAAAAATATATCGCTATTTACATGTTATTCCTAATAAACTTTTTCAGCTGCACAAAACCAATTTTTAGATTGTTGCAATTTTTGGGGTTTTATTAATTTATTAGCTTGTTTTAATGAAATTGAAGTAAATTTTTCTGTTGAATTTGTTATGTAAGTTTTAAAATGCCCTACTTCATGCCCGATCACCTTTTCTTGAGTAGTAAGACCACCCACCACCACCTGGGCCCCCCTGGGCCTGCCCTCACCTTTTCCTGTTCTTGGTAGTTGGGTAGTTTGTGTTCGAAAATATTGTGAACTGAACCTAATAGTTGATTACATTTACAAAACGCATTGTACTGGCTACTTTTCAAACACGGGGTCACTCAGGCGTGTCGGAGCACTCGCGCTTTTTTTCTAGGGGAGCACTCAGGTTAGGCGGAGCACTGGCTTGATTTTTCTACGGGAGCACTCAGGTGTTTTTTCAGCCCCTCGGGAGCACTCGGGCGGTCTCCCGATAAGGCTCGGGAGTGTCACCATTTGATTCTGAAAAGTCTCAGGTAAGGATACCAAGTAGATAGCGGTATCTTGCAGGTAAATGTGAGTTGATAAACAGCCAACAAGAAGTTGTCCGAGGCCGCTAGTTACCTAGAGTTTGCCTGGGCTTTATCTGTGATTGATAAACGGCCCCTTAAAGAGATGTTACAGCGGGCTCTGTTACGCATTCAAGTATCCAAGCTGTGCCTACTTGGAGCTTCATTTCGTCTGACCTCCTGCTGTCAAGACACGTCTTTGTTCAATAGGTGGCTCAAGTATTGAAGAGTTTGATAGTTTGAATGCTTACAATACAAGTTCGAAAAACATTGTTATGCAAGCTAAGTTAGTTGACCTAGATTGTTTCACCAGCTTTCGATTCTACACCTTCCCCGTGCAATGTAATTGGTATTACTAATTACGACAGGCATTTATTAGGCTTTATTCGATTTTCATTTTTTCAGCGAACATTGATAATATTGTTTCCTTCATGTGGATAATACATAAATAAATTATTCATTTCACGCATTCTATAGGTATTAAAAATATCAATTTTGAATATAAAACTAAGCCACATCGACATATTTGATTTTTCACAGTAACAATATTATTCTCAGAAAGTCATGCTCCCCAAATAGGCGAGTAGCACATGTGGGTTGTAATTCATTGTATAGTTGAAGTGCATTGGTAAGTAAATGTACTCCAACTCACTTCACTACTTCAAAATGGAATAAATTTAAAATTAAAGTTTTTGACAAATAAAACCCTTTGATTTCTTGCCTACTTTTTCAACTCCTGTATTATTCTGCTGGCGTTTCATACTTTTTTGATATTAATGCGAAACGAGCTTGTGTACGGGAAATTTCAAACGTTGCGTTTTATTGAAAACTCGTCGATGGGGGCGGACGGCGGACTATCATCCAAAATTAAGCGAGATCGGACTAATAGGGCGTGAGAAAATGATGCTTTGTAGAATTTACGTTTGCGCATGCGTAGAGTGAAGTATTGACTTGGCAACAATGAAACTGGTAGGGAACGGTCTACACCCTAACCCGCGCATCCCCTGAAAATGTCATCCAAATCGGGTGAAAACTGTGGAAAACAACATTGCTACAAGGATTCGCGGTCACACGACAGACAGAAATGGAACCAAAGTTGTTCAGAATGGTCTAAAACGTAAAAAATCCGAGTGAAATTTTTGATTTTATTTATTTATTTTAATTTTTTTTCTCCTGAAAGTGAAAACAATGCTTCCACTACCTACAGGTAGACTCGGGAGCAATAAATTGTACAATGAGTTTTGACATTTTCATGTCTTTGCTTTGGCACATGAACTGAAAAATCGTCACGAAAACTTGCTCTCACGCGATACCAATAAATAAAAAACGCTGCAAATTATTTCACAAAGGTTTATTATTTTTTCAATTGAGTTTGATCGTAGTTTTAGTTGGCTTGCGTACGTCATAAGGCCCGTCCAGACTCCTCGGCGTGTCCTATTTCGAGTTGCCACAACCTATACTTCTATAATTATATACGCATGTTTGTATTTCTCGATTTGAGCTCCTATCTATTCAAATAGTTATTGCCTTAATAATATCATTATCTAAGTACGTACGAAAAGTCGAGAGGATATGTTATTAAATATGCGTAGGAAAAGCATTGGTATTAACACACAAATATGACCTAGAAAAAAACATATATTCATGCCTCGAAGGAACGATGTACCCACTTCATGGTGCCGTGGTGTATATATGGGTATAACACGTAAAAGTAATAAATATCCATTCTCCTACACCCCTCTGCTACGCCCCTGGTCACTCCAGCCACCACAAGGTGCCGCGGCGCCTCCTCTCACTCCACCCCCCCCCCCCCCCCTCACCGCCTACCGTGACCCCCTGCCAGGCGTGCGTATAACACGTCTAACACTCAAAGCCTCAAAAAATACACTTTTTCACCCGTTTTTGGCCCATAGCATCTATGCGAGTAAAGCGATCGGGATGGTTAAACGTTAGGACCAACTAGACCCCAAATGGAGTCTATGTGCGAAAGAACGGGTTTTTTAAGTAAATTCTTAGGCCTTTTATGAACGGACATTTCAAATTTGGATTCTACGCACCTTGAAACGTAAAGTGACAAGGTTTGAGGGGGGTTATAACAATTTTTTGCTACACGATCACATAGGCTTATTATTGGAAATAATAAACCAATAGACTCACTGTGTTGCCTAGAGGACAATAAACTGTTATCTTATTTTGATGCTTGAGTACATGAACTAACAACCTTACTTCACTACCTTGTTGTGTAGTGGTAACCAGTGGCGGCCGGTGGTCTGCAAAAGGAGTGGGGCACAAAAATATTTACCTATTTGCCAGTCAAGAAGAGCATTGAGGTTTTTCTTCCATTAGTTTTGTTTTCAGTGTGAATTAACTTTGACCTAAACACATGATACATAAATCCTACTTGGGTCATGTCATGCCTTGGGCAACTGTTATGAAAGAATATGGCTACTAAATAATAATAAATCATTATCATTAAATATTATTGATAAATTAAATATAAATTAATTAGATAAATAAATTGAATTAAAAATACTATCTTATAGGTAGGTACCTACTTACTAGGTATCTAAAAGTTGTAGAATGGACTATATTATTATTAAAAGTACTAAAAATTATCAAGGCTTCAATTCAAATCATCAATTCAACAGCTTCCTAGAGTGTAAAACATAGAAATCAGCTTCAAGAGCCACTCATCTTATCCGAACCCTGGGCATCGTCAAGTAAATGTCCTAAAGAGGCTACATAAGAAATTACAGCTTCCCAGAGTGTAAAGCATAGAAATTAACTATTAAAATGATTTAACCACCGCTTCACAAATCAAACCGTTCTCGCAATATTTGGATCACCTGCTATGAATCAAATCATCGAAACACCAGCTCAATGAAATCATCAGAAATTAACAAGCGGTGGCAATCATGTTCACAATATCAATTATTGAGAATGATCACCTGAGTGTACACAATAAATTATTCAAATAACCTTGCTCATAACTCAGCTTGTTGGCCACGCACTTCGCAGTAGTTAACATAATATGGTTGGATAAATCGAGAGCTTTCGAACGAATGGTCAACGAATTTTGTGGGATGAAAAACGACGAAGTACCATTTCCCTAGCAACGACTCGGTTGTAAGCTGAAATCATCAAACTATTTTTGTGATCAATTTTCCGTGACGTTTTTTTAGTTTATGTGCCATAGCAAAGACATAAAGAAACTAGTTGATTGTTCTCTACGCAAAACAGTGAGTCTATTTTATTTATTGGTATCACGTGAGCAAGTTTTCGTGACGATTTTTCAGTTAATGTGCCAAAGCAAAGACATGAAAATGTCAAAATCAATACCTGACTAAACTTCTGCTTACGTAAATCCGTCGATGAACGTTGTGCTTAGGTGAGAATTTTATTCAAAGTGATCGTTGATTTTTCTTCATTCCACAACATAGAACACATAGAACAACGCACTCCAACTCGACCGACAATACAAAGGACTTTATTACAAAAGATGTATTCAACAACTTAGGTATGTATTCAACAACTTATAGGTACTTATAACAACGCTATAATACGGACTTTACTTTAGATTAGAGTAAATTCTTGGGAACAACCAAACGAACTTAAAGAAACATCACATATTACTTGCAAAGACAACAAAACATAGACGAACATACCCAACAGACTAAATCAGTTTGGCTAACGGAATAAACCAAAACTCCTCTAGTGGAAGCGACTCATAACGTAAATTTCATTCTACGGTCTTTAGAAAAGTTGGAAACCCTGTCTGGGGCAGAGCCCCCCAAAATCATGAGAAATTTTCCGTTATGACCTCTTTTTCCCGTTCCTTGCCCCGTATTTCCCGTTTCTTGCCCTTTATTTCCCATTTTTTTTCCCTTCAAAGTCTAACCTGAATCGACGAAATTTCCCTCTTGATAGAGTGATATCATCGCAAATCGCAATCTACGTACTTTTTCGCTGGTAGATGGATCTTAAACCTCCTTGGATGGAGCGTAAACCTAGTCCTTCTAGCATCCACCTTGGAGCCACAGCATGGAGCTGTTTGTAAAGTCTTCATTCCAGTTTGTTACTTTTTTCCCAAATGTACTGGGGCAATGTCCCGATGCCCCCCCTCACGGGCCACCCCTGGTGGTAACAACAACGCTACTGGGTTAGGTGATGTAGCCTGGCTCGAATTCAATAAAGTACCCACGGGTTTCGGAACAATGACACAACACGATCGCGAATTCAATTAAGTACCCACGGGTGGGCGGTTTCTCTTATGGCCCATTTAATTGATCTGTACGCCCCGCCGTGCAATGCACGGGTGAGATCTGCCTAGTAATAAATACAATAAGAAAACACACATGAAAATGTCCCAATGTGTTGCAGACTCGTATGCAAGCATTTAAGTTATGTCTTTGCTATGGCACATAAACGAAAAGCGTTAAAAAAAAACGCTTGCACACGAGTCTGCAACACATTGGGACATTTCATGTCTTTAGTTGCAGACTCGTATGTGTTGCAGACTCGTATGCAAGCTCTAAGAGCCACTCAGCTGATCCGGATTGGGCATCGTCTAGTAAATTTCCTAAAGAGGCTACATACAAAATTACAGCTTCAAACAAAATTACAGCTCAATGAAATCATCAGAAATTAGCAAGCGGTTGCTATCATGTTCACAATATCAATTATTGAGAATGATCACCTGTGTGTAAACAATTATTCAAATAACCATGCTCATAACTCAGCTTGTTTGCCACGCACTTTGCAGTAGTTAACATAATATGGTTGGATAAATCGAGAGCTTTCGAACGAATGGTCAACGAATTTTGTGGGATGAAAAACGACGAAGTACCATTTCCCTAGCAACGACTCGGTTGTAAGCGGAAATTATCAGAAATTGAGCATATTTCGTTACGTAACGTAACGTGACATAACGAAAATTTGGTTGTGTGCCATAGCAAAGACATGAAATGTCAAAACTGGATTCTAGAGCCACTCAGCTGATCTGGGATCGGTCAGTTGTGTTCAAAAGTCCCTCAAGGGCCCACATACCAAATCTCAGAATCGTGGGATCATTAGGGAAAAAACTGGATTCTAGAGCCACTCAGCTGATCTGGGATCGGTCAGTTGTGTTCAAAAGTCCCTCAAGGGCCCACATACCAAATCTCAGAATCGTGGGATCATTAGGGAAAAAACTGGATTCTAGAGCCACTCAGCTGATCTGGGATCGGTCAGTTGTGTTCAGAAGTCCCTCAAGGGCCCACATACCAAATCTCAGAATCGTGGGATCATTAGGGGAAAAAACTGGATTCTAGAGCCACTCAGCTGATCTGGGATCGGTCAGTTGTGTTCAGAAGTCCCTCAAGAGCCCACATACCAAATCTCAGAATCGTGGGATCATTAAAGAAAAAACTGGATTCTAGAGCCACTCAGCTGATCTGGGATCGGTCAGTTGTGTTCAGAAGTCCCTCAAGGGCCCACATACCAAATCTCAGAACCGTGGGATCATTAGGGAAAAAACTGGATTCTAGAGCCACTCAGCTGATCTGGGATCGGTCAGTTGTGTTCAGAAGTCCCTCAAGGGCCCACATACCAAATCTCAGAATCGTGGGATCATTAGGGAAAAAACTGGATCCTAGAGCCACTCAGCTGATCTGGGATCGGTCAGTTGTGTTCAAAAGTCCCTCAAGGGCCCACATACCAAATCTCAGAATCGTGGGATCATTAGGGAAAAAACTGGATTCTAGAGCCACTCAGCTGATCTGGGATCGGTCAGTTGTGTTCAGAAGTCCCTCAAGGGCCCACATACCAAATCTCAGAATCGTGGGATCATTAGGGAATCTCCGCGTAACGCTCTCCGCGTAACGCTCTCCGCGTGACGCTCCCCGCGTGACGCTCCCCGCGTGACGCTCCCCCGCGTGACGCTTTTTCATTTATGTGCCATAGTAAAGACATAAAATGTCAAAAACGTTTTAAATGGGTTTTGGCTCTGCTCAGACGCTTTGCGGGGTATAGTGGACTTGAGAGCTTCAAAGACCTCAACTAGATTCATAATAGACACTTGGAAAAGTAAAATATACACCTGTGACATGCAGAACTCGTGAGAAAGCGTTTCTTTTGAATAAGAAAATGTCGACTAATCCATTAGACGGTTGATTCCCAGTTACTTGCAACTGTAAATTAGCGGTTTACTAACTCCTGGGCTGAGTGGAAACAGATCACGAACCTTCTCACGATCCTCGCATTTACAACTCGCCAGTCCTTGACTGTCACGATGTCGAGCACGAGTGTCAATAAAAGATCGGAATTCGGGAAGCGATTTGACTAGACGCCGCCCTACTGAATATATTCATAATATTGATCCTGGTCTTCTTTCTACCGTTAAAGTATAAAAATAGCTGTCGCTGACTAACTTGGTTTTTCCCATTTTCATTCTCGAATTTATTCGGCAAGTCAGCTATGTACTCTGTGCATTGGTGAGAATCTGTTGCGAACACCCATATTTAGCGCACGAATAAAATTCGAATATGTATGGATTATTGGAATAGTTTTTGACTATTCTCCGTGTTACGTATATATCTCAGTCTTCTTGTAATTCCAAACTTCGGCCACCCGTTATAATCTTCTCTTCTCGTAAAAACTGACGGTTTCTGAACTGTCAAACGAAATCGAATAACATTAAAAGACTAATTTGCATGATAATTTCGATTATCGGAATTCCGTATCTGACTTCCTGGTGGAAGGGTCACCTCTGATCTATCTTAGGTCATAACCCTTTGATCTGAATGAGATCATATTGAAATTTCTGTAGCACATCAATGATGTTAGATGATGTAAGATCAGTGATGACGTTCTGGTCTGTATGTGATCGTAGAGGATTGCTTTATGGGATCATGATAGGATTACATGGTTGAGTATGGTAAATATCTGAGACCGTAAACTCTTATACCATAATCTCTTAAATCGCACCAATAGATCGTAGAAAATCCATGTTGCTAGAATATGACTTTTGCGCTAGCGCAGATCTATTATTGATATTGATTCAATGAAATTTATATGGAACGATTTAGACCAGACACTAGATACCTACACAATGTGTCCCGCTGTACGCGCCCTTGCCGACCTGAATTTTAAGTAGCCTCAACTAGCGATGGAAATAAGCTCCCTTATGGGTAGGTAAGTTCTGCAATTATTCATTGGTTGCAGAAGCCCTCTGTGGTGTAAACGGATAGCGTATCAGACATATAGAATGAAGGACCCCCGAGTTCAATCCCGAGCTTGAAACTAAATTTTTTTGTATTTGACTTCATCCTCCGAAACATATTTTGAAACGTCATTACTTATTATAAATGTTTTAAATCATACTTTAAAACGTCATTTTGATCTATTCGTTTAATCTGTATTTTACTAAGGGATCAACTCCTTGATGTTATGTATTTTTGAGATGCGAGATTGCGAGAATCCAAACACGAAGTTATACAAATCATTCTGATCTATTTGTCCCTACTAATCTGAATTTTTACTAATGGATTGACTATTTGATGTTATGCAGTGGCGTAGTTTGAGGAGGGGCAGGGTGGGCAGAGCCCCTCCATAAATTATAGAGGATGCAGAATTTTCTTGTATCGATGTAGCCAAATTAATAATTTTACGCTTCCAACTTCAGTACCTATCACCTTCAATTAAAGAATGTAATTAGTAAAACACAACTACTATTATTATTATTATACGATTCTGGTTGTCCAGCGGTCTTCAGAAGCTCTTACTAAAGAAATTCTTATTAGGTTCGTTTGTGTAGGAGCGAAATGGCGTGGATATTGTACAGCCCCACGGAGCATAGTAAAATCACCTAGTCAACAAAACGGAAATGTGGATACTACAAACTGAAATCAAGTCGTTTCCCACTACCTTCTGGGGCGAGCCCATATGCGATTTTTCCCTATAAAAATATCCATTGTTCAGCATCCACCAATTCCCCTATGAACCTACCCTACTTTTCACTGCCTACTTGATCAAGCTTGGTTGTTCGTTTCAAAACAGTTTCCCGTTGTATTATACCATTAATTTACGAATAAAATCCCAGTTAAAATTAAGCAAGAATACAATAAATAGAAGCCTGCAGAGGTGATTGAAATAGTTTAATAGAAAAGATTAAAATAATCTAGTGTAGCAATTTCTATTCTAACCTAGCATATTGCAGGTTTGAGTTTTTTAAAATTTTTTATGTTTTTTTGAACTCGGTTTCATGCCCTGTATTTTATTTCGCGTAGGTACCTGCTTATATAATATAATTGTATGATATTGTCCAGAAAAAAATATTTTCACGTGGAAGTAACAATTGAGGATAAACCTGTAAGACAGCAAGTCCACATAGATATATGAATTTGCATGCAGTAAATCTAGAATAATTCAATAATAAACTAGTGCTCTTCAATTCATCGGTAGGTACCTATTCGTATTTATCGTAATTTTACACGATCTGATTAGTTATTTGGATAATATTTTTTCTAAGTAGTATTATGCTTTATTAATCTATAGGCAGGTTTATGAATATGAAAGCGTCCATGATTTCAGATCATTACAAAAAGCCATTGAGCACCTAGGTACCTACCTACCTAGAGTCTTCGTATACTCAGCAACAAGCATTAGAAATTAGTAGCAAAACTATAAAATTAAATTAAATCCTCGAATTTTGCCCCTCCATAAGAAATGGCTTAGCTACGCCACTGATGTCATGTATTTTTGAGATGCGAGCTTGCGAGCATCCAGACCACCAAACTACACAAATCATTCTGAGCTATTTGATCAAATAATCTATATTTTAGCAGCGGACATAAATTAACAAAAATTGAGGCGCCAAGCCAATTCATTCAACGGAATCTATTCGTGCCAAAAGACTATGGGGGAACGTAGTTACAATGCAGATCTGTAGAGGCGCGCACGGCGGGACATGTTGTGTACCCAACGTCAAGTACCATTTAGTTGCTAACACACACAAAACCTGAAAAATCCATCAAAATCGGTCCATTAGTCTCGGAGTTTCACATATGTCAACCAACTTTAGTTTCGCGCATGCTCAATGGTCATTACTCATACAATCGCAACAAAACTCATAGGGCAACTTTCTGATACGTATAGTTTGAACAAAATCGGACTTATAGATGGTAAAAAATCGACGTTATAAGGAATTCACGTTTGTTCAGTCATTATTGATTCGATTGCAATGACATTTACTGGGTGACAATTATAAGCTAACCCCTACAATCCCTGAATATTTCATCAAAATCCAACTAAAAATGAGGATTTCCAGTGCTTTTGAATGGGAGTATATGTGTGGGTATCCCAAACGGGGATAGGGAACCTCTCAATCCGCACGACTGCACGCTCAACGCTGACACAGCGTTCCAGTAGTTATAGTTAGTTGAGCAAAACCTGTGAAAACTGACGGTCCCGTAAAATTGCTCCTTTTCCTTGTATTGTTGCGAGTATTATGCTAATTTTTGAAGATAAGTCACCTGGTTAAGTTCTGTGGAGTATAAAATCAAAGTGGGATGAGCCCTTACTTGTTGAGAAGAATGATGGTCTTGGTAAAACAATTCCAGGAGACAAAGTTATTAAAAATGTTTGATTCAGATAGGAAAAACGGATCAAGTTTCATGCCTACAAAATTCCAGCTACAAAATAGGAGAGAAATTCGCTCCGGAGCTCACTCAGATGATAATAGGAACATCAATTATTTCAAATTAGGTACTTGTTTGATAGTCACTCCTTTACATGTTATTAACTACCCACTTGTTAAAAACTATCTTGACGAAATATGAGCATAGAAATTGCCTCACCCAGTTGATCTGGAAAGAGCCAATCATTTCATTCGTCTCTTGATGTCCAAGAGAGGCTCACGTCAAATATCAACATCCTACAGTGAAAAGGAGAGAATTTAGCTCACTTATTGAACTTGAAATTATTTCAGTTATTTCGAATTAGGTAATTATTTGATAGTCCCTTCTCTACATGTTATTATATACCCACTTGTTACTTCCATGACTACGTTTGCTCATGTGGTCCTGCAAAAATTCAAATCACATCCCAAAAACGAAACATATCAATTTTTGTCACGAGACTCTCTCGAACTACTTGGAACCGTTCCCTAAAAGAAGAACTGTGAGTTCTTCAATTCCGTTCAACCTGTTTAGTAGACATGTACCTAGGTCAGAATGAAGTGAATAGTTTGGTGGTCTGGATGCATCTCAAAAATACATAACATCAAGTAGTCAATCCCTTAGTAAAAATTCAGATTAGTTGGATATGTAGATCAGAATGAAGTGTATAGTTTCGTGGTCTCATAACACGATCACATAACAGTTTAGAAACGTAAATGTGACTTTTCATTTGTGACTCAAGAGCTGCTCCGAGTTGAACGGAATTGAAGAACTCACAGTTCTTCTTGTAGGGAACGGTTCCAAGTAGTTGCCAGGGTGGGGGACAAACTTGATCGTTCGAGAGGGTCTCGTATTTTTGTCATATTCGTTCCGTAGTAATCACATGCTCATCCTGATCAGGACATCAGTAGACAGCCCATCATTTCGTTCGTCTCTTGATGTTCCAGAGAGGCTGGAACATGTATCACTGTAATATTCCAAGTTATAACACGTGTAATTAAACTGTTAACCAAATTATTATTAATTAATTTTGCAATCGACGCGACAGACAGCAAAACAAATTAGGGGCCTTTCCTGTTATCCAACCGCCAGCACCTCCACCGTGGCCTCCAGATACCTCAAAGAATTATGGGATCAGTTTTCCTTGTAGACGCCAAAGACCCCAGATCAATCGTGCAAAGTTCACATTAAGTATATCTCATAATTAAGTACCTAGTGGAGAAGGGATATTCCATGTTTTTATTGTTTCATCTCAAACACTGAGAACGGCTAGGGTACCGATTATAAAGCCCCGACTTGAGCCAAAGCAAAATGGATGGGGGGCAATATGTCGACACATAAACTGGTCGACAAACGGGCAAGAAGCCGTGTCGACATCTTTCAACACCAAGGGTTGACCAATGTCGATTTCACAGGCATTGGAAATATGGCGACACAAAAATACAGCGACTAGTCGACAACTTTCAACACCCCTTGTTGAAAAAGGTCGTCCAAGTCAACCATGGGGATACGTCGACATATTTACATCGACATCCTTCGTATACCTGACATGTAGGTTAGAATGAAGTGTATAGTTTGGTGGTCTGGATGCTCGCAAGCTCGCATCTCAAAAATACATAACATCAAGTAGTCAATCCCTTAGTAAAAATGCAGATTAGTTGGATGTGTAGATCAGAATGAAGTGTATAGTTTCGTGGTCTCATCACGATCACATAACAGTTTAGAAACGTAAATGTGACTTTTCATTTAATCCTCGGATTGAAAGACCCCATGGGACCAAGGCTGAGGACAGGTAGTGGCCAAACAACCCTTTTGTCGTCGTTTAGCAGTCGACCAGTTTCAAGAGGGGTGTTTTTAGCTCATGTTCAACTCCTGTTGTTGAAATACAGCGAAAAACGGATCTCAAATTTTTCGACATAAATCCGTCGACCAGTTTCAAAGATGTGCGTTATCGACGTTCTTCAACACCTGGTGTGGAAATATGGCGACAGGAGGTGTCGACCAGTTTATGTGTCGACATATTGCCAAGTTCCCAGCAAAATGAATCGCGCTTTTCGTGGTTAAATCAGCTATACCCCGAAAACGGTATGAGACATGAAATCAAAAAATGAATTTTTTCGTAATATTTGTATAATTTAATAATGATTAACAGGACTTTTCCATTTGTTTTCATCACGTCACGAGCGTCACGTCACGGTGGGGGTTTCTATTGATTTTCACGTACAACCAATGCATTACTAGGGAAGTGTAACTCCCATAGTTTTGATAGCAGGAAAATCGTTAGCCACTTTTTGGAATGCTCTCATTTTATCACAGCATCTCATAATCCCTAAGCCTCTATAGTGTCAAGGAAAGCTGATTTATTACGCTCAGCTATAAAATAATATTGCTGAATTACCATAATGAACTAATAATGTGTAAAATTAATCATTATTAAATGATCTGACTGTAGAACCGTAGGTCTACCGTCTGTTTTTTTGAGTGCCAAAACTATCTCTCTTTCCTAGGTAATAATCAAAATTTGAATTTTCTGCATTTTTCATTGTATTTATAATCGCGAAAAACTGCAAGTTATGCGAGTCTGCTGAAAATCTGCTGAGACCTGATGAAAATTTGCAATTTTCGGGCCCGCTTTTTCCAAACTTTGAAAAATTATACATTTTTACTCGAAAATGAGAGAAAAACTCAAAAAACACGATTTTGTTCAGGATAATGTTGAGAAAAGTAAAAATATTATAAACTTAGATTTAACCTCTAAGTTAAGCTCCCTTTTCCCTTGCACAGTCACATATGCAGACAATATATATTAAACGTAAGTAGCAGGTATCATGAATTAGTGATACTGAAAAATTTCTTCTTTTAGCGAATTTTTGAAGAAAATTATTAGCGAATTTTTGAAGAAAATTAAGCTATTGCTCTCGCCTCAAAATTTGTAGAATGTGAATTTTTGAAAATATTTTATGCAGAAATCATAAGGCTATTCAGGCTATTCTGAATCATATTCTGAAGTTTAACACATTTTTTTATGTATGTATGTTTCATTGCAGACGATAACTGTCCGTAGAATTGTGCTAGAAACTTCAAACAAATTTTTAAATGTTCAGGACACAAAATGAAAGTTGAAGTTCGTTGGCCAGCATGATCGGATTACATCTTGGGGTTGAAATTTTCAAAAATGTAGTCAAAAATTTCAAAATAGTATGTTTTTTGCGATTTGTTGTGCGAAATAATTTTTTCAGCATACTAACATGTGGTATATTCGGAATCAGCGTAAAATTTACTATAAGAATATGTAGGTATCAAGTTTTCAAAAATTTCAAAGTTGAAAAATCAGTCAAAAATCGAAATAATTCCGTTCGCTAGTTGTAAAAATCGGTAATATTTGCATGAAACATTGTCCAAATTCAGATTGAACTACTCTTATGGAAGTATCCCTGTATAACCAATCCTAGAACCATGCTGTTTAAAACGTAGGTAGTAGGTGCTTGTTAAAAAAAAAATGTAATCACAACTGATGAGTTTACTCTGTGAAATATTCCGTCCTCCGATTCTCTCGGTCGCTCTCTTTAATAATTGGGATTTAATGCTAGTATTAAATATTTTCAATTTCTTTCTTGTTGCTACGGAAAATCCAAGTGAAACTTCCCCATAATTTAAGCTGTCAATAATGTTACAGAGACTACTGTTTGTCTGTCAATTTCTTGCTGTAGGATACTAGATTCGAATGCAACTGAGTTTATATCACTCGTAATATAAAGCCTCATCATCGATTGGCTGTGGAAATACGTTTCTTTCATATGACGTCGGTATGTTATTTTATTTTATGTAAAGATTTGATGATGTTATGATAGTTAAGACTGTTAAGATTTCAACTGCCTTCAATACTGACCACATTGGAGATCGAAATCTATGAATATTTACCTACATTTGTCTTTAAATCTACAAGATTAGTTTAATAATAATAAAGTATGAGTACCTCATAATTATTTTTAATAATTTGATTCCATGTTTGTCTATCAAAATCATAAACTAAAATTTTTCTATACGATCAATAAATAGCGAATGAAATGTCGAAGATTTCTTCAAAAATTCGCTCATGGGGTCATGCTGCATGACTGGACTTTTTATTTTCCTTTTTTGAAACTGGGAAAACTTTTGGCTCCGTTGGGAATTTCATTATATGTACTTCCCCCCTCACTATTTTTGTCTAGCGACGCCCCTGTTCATGCTTTACACTCATTTTCGCGCACCGATCATTGGCGGTCAATCGTATACTATCTGCAGGCCGGTGCCGGCGCCATGATAACAGTAAATGCCCCAAATTAGATATAGAATAACATAGGTACCTGCTCACTATAATCATCGGACGCCTTAGCAGAAACACTAGTGAAACGAAAACGATAGCCAATGATCCGGATGTTCCACATGATCTCAAACCGAGTTGATTGCCTCGAGTGTGAAATCCGTGTCACTCACCGGGGATGATGTGCTGGAATGGAGGAGATACGCTATCTGACTGGCGATTGGAAACTTACAGCTACAACACCTTGAAAGCTCCTCCGCGATTGGAAACTTACTGCCATCCGGTGAATGTCATTTTTACAACCGATGCTAAGCAAAGAGAAGCGCGATTCCTTGTTTGTCTGGGAAATGTATGTATTTATAGATTCTGCCATTACTATAATATCTTTCATTCGAGAAAACACCAAATATCGATTGTGTTCACAAGAACAAACAGACAGAATTTTCTATTAGTTTTCAAATTACTTAGGGCCAGTTTATCAACCACATTTATCCAATGGATAAGGGGGATTTATCTGAGGGATAGCGTTATCCTCCAGATAACACAATAGGGGGTGTTTAGCCATCCCTAGTTAAACCCTATTTGGCGTTTTAATTTATCTGGTCCCTGGACGGCTGGATAGCAATAATTATAACTGGAGGTTATAAAGATACCTGGATTCAAAACTCTTATTTGAATCTCAAGTTTAATTGCCCTCATTCTTGTACCTTCTGTTCTATTTAACTCTATTATAAATTAAGTTGATTTACAAGTCCAAGTTTAGCAAACGAATGAATCTTTTATTTCTAACGTAAACACAGGTTGTCACCGAACTTGTGTGGCAACTTTAAAGAGACTCACTGAAGTTGGAACAATATTTGGGATGTCCCGTACGAGTTATTACTGAAACGTCTGCTCCAGTGTTTAAAATTAACTGGCCTACCATTAAATGAAATCTCGGCAATCCAAGCTTTTGAAGGTGTATCACTGTTTCTTATATTACCAATAAAAATGCTTTGGCCTTTTGGTGTAACTGTGTCTAAAGAATCAATCTTGACATCTACGTCGCATGATGATTCTGTTGTTACCAATGCATCAAGTTTCCTCGAACGGCACATTGCAGCAAAATGTCCACGAATTTTGCAGGCCCCACAAATTGAAAACTTAACAGGACAAGACTGCCCGGGTTGAGAAGGTTTCCTACCTCACCACCTACATTGATTTGGATGTTCTATTCTACGAACCTTGGAAACCTGACTTGGGAAGTTATCTCTTCGTTCAAGATTTTTATTAGTGCTACAACTAGGTTTAGTCAAGGCATCTACTTTAATTGAACTTGAAGTTTTCAATTCTAATTAACTAAGTCTGTGTAGCGTATCATGTTCACAGCTTTTTCTAATGTCATCTCGTAGTCTAATTGCAACTTGGTACTTAACTTCTCATCTTGAATACCTAATAGGTATTAAACCAAGTAGAATCATGTTGTCATGAAGGTTGTCCCAATCACACGTTTTTAAAAGTGCATATAAAGAAGTAATGAATTCTTCTACCTTTTCACCATCTTGTTGACGCCTCCTCAAAAATTTAGCCCTTTCGAAAATCAGATTCCTTTTGGGGATAAAGTATTCTTCGAATTTATTAATTACTAACTTATAATCTATGAGCACTTCTTCATCTAAATTGAAAGACAAATATATCTCATCCGCTTTTTTCGCCCATAGTGTAAATTAGATTACATACTTGTCTCTTCATTGACTCATCTGAAACACCAGAGGCTATCCGAAAACGTTCATATCGGCGTCTCCATGCAGGCCATTCAGCAGCAACAAACGGAAAAGGTCGAGGGCCCTCCACCTGGATGTGAGAGATACTGTGGTTGGCGTAGCTAGAAGTTTCATTGACTTGATCTCCACGGTCCGCACTAGCTTGTCTGCGAGTCTTACTTTTCGGCATTTATTTATTATTTTTTCCCCCCTTATCTTTACACCGCTGCCACCATGTTCTATTTAACTCTATTATAAATAAGTTGATTTACAAGTCCGAGTTTAGCAAACGAATGAACGAGACCTTCTCGAACGATCAAGTTTGTCCCCCACCCCGGCAACTACTTGGAACCGTTCCCTACAAGAACTGTGAGTTCTTCAATTCCGTTCAACCTGTTTAGTGGACATGTAGGTCAGAATGAAGTGTATAGTTTGGTGGTCTGGATGCTCGCAAGCTCGCATCTCAAAAATACATAACATCAAGTAGTCAATCCCTTAGTAAAAATGCAGATTAGTTGGATATGTAGATCAGAATGAAGTGTATAGTTTCGTGGTCTCATAACACGATCACATAACAGTTTAGAAACGTAAATGTGATTTTGAATTGAAGAACTCACAGTTCGTCTTGTAGGGAACGGTTCCAAGTAGTTGCCGGGGTGGGGGACAAACTTGTCCGTTCGAGAAGGTCTCGTAACGAATGAATCTTTTATTTCTAACGTAAACACACGTTGTCACGGAACATGTCTGGCAACGACCATTAATTTAGTTAGAGTTTCCCAACACCTTCCAACAGATATATTTGGGGATTTGCCTTCAAATAGCAGCAGAGGCGACGATTCTATCGTAACATAATTCGTTGAATGGAAAAAAGACCCAACGTAAAAGACCCCGTGTAGATTACCTACTAAAATGGGACGAGTGCCTATTTTTATTGAGGTTTCGGTTGGACAAAGATACCTTTCTTAACATTCTAACACAGTTCGACAGCGTGTTCTAAAATTTTTTTTGCGATCTCATCACAGGCTGTACCTACCCCTCAGTTTTATTCAGGACATTTTCGGCCTCAAAGGTCTTTGCAGTAAAGCCTATGCACGAGCCCTGTATTATGTTAGAATCGATTAAATCGATTTTAGAGGAAAACATTGATTAATAATCGGACTTTATGGGTGGTACTGTTTCAAGCCACATTTTACATTTTATCGTAAATCCTCACGATTTGTTGAAGAAACGAGATGTAAAACTCATGATCGAACGAGATGACGCGAAGTTTATCCAACTCCTAAAATAATGATTAAACAGGTACTAGTGGTAGGTACAAGGTGTTAAAAATGTATCCTTGTTATGAAAATCGTAACCTTCGCACGTCCTACCTACTTTCTAGAGCAAGCAGGCTCTTGTCGTGATATCTATGTTGTGATTATCTAGCTGTATTCTGCTGAGCGAATGATGGTTGAAAAAACTGAATAATAATAATGAAAAAAAGTAATTGTCTTAATCGAATGGAAGAACCAAAATTTATCTATTAGGTATATTTCTATATTTTTCTAGTTCCAACTAGGAAGCTAGATTAATAATAGATTAATAATTAATAACTCTTTTCGAAGTTCTCAAATGGTACAACTTTTTAAAATAAATTATAAATTTTTATACCTATTAACATATTATATTATAGCAGGCAGCTCGCTACTGGGCCGCGGATGCTGGCCGGAACTCAAGAAATAATATTAAAATATTGCAAAATAAGTACGGTATTTAGTGATTCAATTATTTTACAATTCATTTTTTAAATTTATTTACAAGTCGCTTGACAATTTTATAACAGAAATTTAATTAGGTTGGTCAAAGTGTGTAGGTTTGACAACTGACGGGGCACGAGCTATGTCTGGTATTCATAGGGGGTTAATCGCCAGAGTTAGGTTAGTAGCTCCCTTTGTCAAATGGACACATTGCAGCATACATGAAGCTCTTGCATTTAAAGGTTTGGGCGAGTGTCTGAAAAAAACTCTTGACGATGCAGTAAAAATCGTCAACTTTATCAAAGTTGATGAGTTTATCAAGGCCAAAAAACTTGAGACTTTTCAGTGTTTTGTGAGATGAAATGGGCAGTCAACACAAATAAATTACTTGTCTCATCACTTTTCTTTTGCTTTGTGTTTTAACTTTTTATTTTTGGACTGAGAAATCACAGTAAGAAACTAAGTCTTTTCATATTTATTTTAGGAACTAGTTCCCTCAAATTGAAGGCGAAATATAATGGATCAGAAATCCTTTTCAAGAAGATAACTTAAACAAAATTAACACATCTTCAAGGGAGAGGTCTCTTCAATTGAACTGTCTTGTGATCAGGATCTGAAATCAAGTTTTAAAATGACTTCCTTTTTGGATAAATGTGCGAAAAGACTATCTTGCAATTGGCAAAATTTCACTGACGCAATTGATGGGATTTTCAGCTACTTATCTGTGTGAAGAGCGTTTTCTACTTTAGTTTATTTGAAAAATAAGTATAGAAATAAGTTAAACGTGGAGAGTGACTTAAGTCTGAAATTGTCAAGTTTCGATCCCGATATTGATGCACTAGTAGGGGACAAACAATGTCAGAAATCCCATTAAGTTTGAATAGCCATGTTAATATATCTATAAATAAATAAAGGTTCTTCAGTAAAAAGTTTTTTTTCCTTTTTGCTCAGTATGTTTTAATTTGATTTAATATTTGCTTAAATACCTATGGGAACATTATATATATAATCGGTGTGGGCCTCGAATTTTTTCAAAAATATTATTGGGCCCCCAAGCTAAAAAGGTTGGAAACCGCTGTTTTACATTTTCATTTTTGAACAGTGCCTTTCACCTTGCCCTATTTGCCTAGACAGTAGAGTTGTTACTGGGAATACTATGGTTCATCCTTCGACATCCCATGAAGTCTTCAGAATTACTTTAAAAAATCAAATTGAGCACTTAGAATTACTTAGATCAAATTGAGTTTAATAACAGATATCTGTTATTAAAGCGGTTAAATTTCATACGATTTTAATCGATTTTTTGTCAAAAAAATCAATTAAAAATCAATTAGATCGAAAAGTGGAAAAATTGATTTTTTCACACCCCTAGACTATACCTAATGGTGACTTTTTGGTAAAGAATGTGTTTTCAACATTGGTAACATTGGATATAACGACGTTCTGAGAAATCGCTCTACTGCTCATCCGACCAACTAATCGCTTAGATTTCTACCAAAAACAATGAAGACCCCTGCCTTGTTCCAAGACGTCTATTTTTATGACGTCTACATTAAAGGGTCTTCCCGAAACCCATTTTCAGCTGCCCCACCAGTTTCTATGAATTCAAACTACACTGGTATCTTGCGCTGTCACTTTGAGCTCGTAGATGCTCCATTAGTTTCTGAGAATTCGGAAATTCTTGTGAATTAGATCTGCGCGTCTTGTGTTCAGTTCAGTCTCTAGTACAGTTGCTTGTTATCTACATCTACACGATGTTCAAGAGAAAATCGCCACAATATTTTTAACATGATGTCTTTCCTAGTTTTGGGAAAAACGAATTTGAATGAAAAAAACTCAATAAAATGTATATCTTGCGTTCAAAAAATCAAATTTTAAAATTATAATGTCAACGCACAGTTAGAACTAATAAAAATGCAAAATTTCCTGAAAAAATTCATTTTATTGAAACATAACGGAAAAAAGTGCCGAATGTCACAAAAAAACAGTGAAAGAAAGGGATAACACCCTTGACAGCGATTTCGTCACTTGTAGGGTAAATTCTCGAAATACCTCCTCCTGGTTTTCCTGAATTTTTCGGAAGAAATCAAATTTTTCTCGTGTAGGTACTTGATGGGAAGTGAAATTCTGATGGATGAAGAGGCTGCTGAGCCAAATCTGCTGAAATCTCGGCAGCTGCAAGTTTTTTCTTTTTCTTTGGCGGATTCGGCGTCTCATACTTGCTAGTAAATTGTGCATTATTGCTCTCAGGATAGTAAACTAGCCGAGGGCAATCATCATGAAATTCCACTTCTCTCAGCCGCCTTGTCTTCATTGGGGCTTTAGGAATATACTTTATGTCTAGAAAACATGTCCAATTGGAATACCTGCGCTCGAAGTGCAAGTGTTTCGAACTACGAGTCCATGTCCGCTGTTCGCAGTGACTTTTCGGACTAGTTCCGTACAATTTCGGAACTCAGTTCTGGGGTTCGGTTTTCCCGAACTCGGGACAACTACAGGAGAGCGCTCTTGCGAGCGTTTGAAGAAGCTTGTTATCAGAGCTTTTTGTCAAGCTGTTGTCTTATGTCTTGGCGTTTTCAACGTTTACGTTTTATTGACATGAAGTCTAATCGCTGGGGGTTATTCTAAAAAATTCTCTTACCCGTTCCGTTACCACGTTTTCTGATGATTTTCACTAGTAACCAAAGCGATTCTAGGGAAATGTAATTTTGTTACTGTAGTTTTTATCACGTAAGAAACGTTCTCTATTCCTTGGATAGCTCTCGTTACCGAACCACTGCGCAGTGCGTGGCCAACAATCTGAGGTACCTGAGCGTGGTTGTGTGAATAGTTTTCTACATAGGTACACATGATCCTTCTCAATTAATTTTGTAAACATGATTGCAACCACTAATTATTGGGACATTGAGATGATTGTAATGATGGGATCTTTCCTGATCAGCTGAGTGAGCTAAATTCATTGAATACTTTACTCAAGTACACATCGTCCTCCCCTTTCCATAATAAGCTATAGGTACATCCAATGCCAATGATGTTCATAAAAGTGCCAAACGACATATTTCATATCACAATTTTGACATGGATATGTCTTTGCTCTGGGGGGTCAACCAAAAATTTTCGTCACGCAAAAGTTGATGTCACAATTTCTAATGATGTTCACGTACAACCCATCCGTTGCTAGGGAAATGGAACTTCCGCAGTTTTCATCGCACAGAAATCGTTCGCCACTCGTTGGAAAGCGCTTGATTTATGTGATAAATGTTCACATCTCAAGCTACCAATTTCCCCCTCCTTACGTACCTGGCTACATTCTAAACTAAGTTGATTGGACTATAAACAATTTTAATATGCCGGTTATAATATTCTTAACGTAAAGTAATAGCATCATTATCGTAATAGCATCATTTACTCCACTCCATAGGAAACATTTTCATCCTCTTGACAACAGTCGACTGTTAACAACAACTCATTGTAGTGGCTTCTCTCCACAGTTATTTTCAACGTTTCTATAAGTAAACCGTTGTTTTGTTGGAATTAGTCGGGATGCGGCCCAGGGAAAATAAATGAAATTATTTCATTTATTGTTTTATTTGATAACGTTTCGTCCTCTTACTGAGGACATCTTCAGATCTTGGTGTGTCCAGGAAAAAATTTATAAACATCCGAATATAACGGATTTGTCAAATAAAACAGTGGCTCACCAAGTCAACTCAATGTCAAGAAGGCAAGATCTGAAGATGTCCTCAGTCAGAGGACGAAACGTTATCAAATAAAACAATGATATAATTTCATTTATTGATGAAAAATCAGGCTATCATGAACATAAAAATGATAGCGCCTGTATTGGAGAAATAACTTCAATAGTGTGTATAGTATGTGTGCTTATTGTGTCTCCAAGAATAATAGAATAAATTTTGTATCCTACATTTCGTCGCCTACAGTCCAAAGTTAAATGATTTGTTTACAACTCTCTAGGACAACCGTTATGAAATCCCCAATCAAAGACATATCCATGTAACATGGTATCTACTTGTAAAGCAGATAGTGGAACTCGTTTACGAGTTTTAAACCTTTCTGACAAATTTAATTCTCCTTCAGAAGTCAGTTCATCGGGAGATTTAATGTTCCTGAACGAGAATTCAAGTTTTATCAAACGTTTGTGGTTTTTGAGGCCACATTCAACGCCATAAGTATTGATTAACAGTGTTCTGTACTCATCTGAGTTCGCAGTGTAGCAAATCCCAGAACACAGTTCGGAGTTTGTGGCGGCCATTTCCCGAACTCAGCAAGTTCAGGATGAGTCCGAAAATTGCACTGCGAACGAACCTTTTGACAGCCGCCGGCAGTTGGAAGTAGAGGCCTCTCACAATTTATGATGATTAATTGTATCAAATGAGAACTACAATTAGTAGATCAACTTGAACATTGTAATTATTAGTTGTAATTATTAATAGTTTTACAAGAAATGAAATATTGGGGTTTTTAGAATTGATAACAGTAAAAACAAAATGAGAACGTATGATAATAGGTGGACGACTGCAGTGAAGTATTTTTGTAGTAGGTAACTGCAGCTCGAAATGAAGTAATAGCATACTGTGTCATCTCCCTTTCTTTAGATGACTGATCATAAATCCAACTTGTTTGGAGGATTCACCGTCCTGGTTGATCTTCTTAATGCAGGATGGCTGTTTGTTGGGAGCGTGGAAATTGACTGTGGATCGTTTTTCTTAAGAACCATGTATTTCTCCGGTATTGCCTGCCATTTCTGTCCTCTATTATGAAAGATCTTGGCTGAGGCCCTCTCCTTACTATTGTAGCTAGCTGCCAATTTCTACGTTCCACTCTAAAGAGAACGTGTTCTCCTTCCTCATTATCCAAAGGTATTTTCATCCGCTGATTTGAATAACTGTTGCTTCTCGCCCGGATAGCCTGTAGTTTGCTTGATACATTTTCCTGAATAACAGGCTTGAGAAGCGCTGACGTAGTAGGCAACAGTGTTCTCGTTCGACGGCTCATCAATCGCTGAACTGGGGATCCCAGTGAGCTTCTGGGTACATTTCTTTGATGGAGTAATGCAAGGTATGGATCTGATTTTTCTTCCTGACACTTTTTCAGAAGCAGCTTGGCTTCTTGAACATACCTCTCGACAAGGCCATTGGAGCGAGGAAAGTGGGGACTTGAAACCCTGTGAGTAAAGTTCCATTCCCTCTCGAACTGTTGAAATTCATGGGAAGTGTACTGCGTACCGCCATCAGACTGGAACACCTCTGGTATGCCGTGTACTGAAAACCACTTTTTTAATTCGTGAATCACCGTATATGATGATGTGGTTTTAATTTCAGTAAAATCGAAAAATCCTGAGTAAGAATCGGCTACGATGAGATAGTCTTTCCCATACAAGTGATAGAGATCTGATCCTACGACCATCCAAGGTCGTGTTGGTACTTGCTGTTCCAAAATTTCTTCTTCTTGATTATCCGCTTGAAGTTTATTACAAATGTTACATTTTTGTACGAACTCAGTAATTTCTTTAGACAAGTTTGGCCAAAATACATGTTCCCTTCCCACTTGGAGTGATGCTTGAATTCCCCTGTGTCCTAAATGTATATGCTTCAGAATCAGAGGGCGAAGCGGTCCTGGGATGAATAATCTGTTGCCTTTGAATACCAGATCTTCATGGACTGCTAGTTCGTCCCTGTAAGCCCAGTGTTTTTGTACTAATGAGGGCACCGCTGACTTTTCCTCTGGCCATCCTTGTAGTATGGTTTCCTTGAGTTGAACCAGCTCTGGATCTTGATTCGATAAGTCTTGGGCTTCTTTTACGCGCTCTTTGGACATGGCTATAATCAGATCTACTGTAAATGGTAGTTGCTCTTCTTCATTAGTTTCTTCGCATTGACAGTCTCTACTCAAAGTGTCTGATATGTATAGCTCCTTCCCTTTCTTGTATTCTATTTTTGGGAGATATGGTATTATTTACATCATGATCCTCTTGAGACGCGGAGGTGCTTCATGTAGCGGTTTTTTTAAAAATTGATTCCAGAGGTTTATGGTCAGTTTCAATGGTCAAGTCCTGTGACCCCCAAATGTACTCATGGAATCTTTTGACAAAAGTTTCCGTAGAGGAGTAGTTAAATTGGAGAAATTTTTGATAAATTTTCCCAAATATGTTATCATTCCCAAGAATCGCTGAAGTTCAGTTCTATTGGTCGGAATTTTTAATTTATTTATTGCCTCAATTTTTGAAGGATCGGGGCGGAGACCGTTGCTTGTCAGAATGTGGCCAAGAAATTTTATTTCTGACACCGCAAAAATACATTTGTCCTTATTTAGTTTCAATCCGGATTTGTTTATTGCTGCTAATACTTTAAGAGTTCGGACTTCTAAGATTTCTTTGTTTGGGGCATGTATCAGTATATCATCCATTGAGCATTCCACCCCTTCTAGGCCTGATAACACAGAACTTATTGCTTGCTGGAATACCTCAGGTGCAGAGCAGACGCCAAAAGGAAGCCTTAGGTAAGAGTATCGACCCCAAGGACTTGAAAAAGTCAGGTATTTAGAACTTCGTTCTGATACTTTTATCTGCCAGAATCCCTTCCTACAGTCTAGTAGTGTGAAGACCTTGGAGCCACTAATCCGTGCTGAAATTTCCTCTAGGGTTTGCAAAGGGTGATGTCGTCGTTGAATGTTCCTATTGAGATCGCTCGGATCTAAACAAATACGAACTTTATCCTTTTGTCTGACCACAACCATGGGTGAAACGGCGGGGGTTGGCTCAACTACTGGTTTGATGATCCCCATCTCAACCATCAAATCCAATTCACGTTTAACATCATCTCGAATCGCATAAGGTACTCTTCTTGCTGGATATATTTTTAAAGTGGGGTTCTCTATTAAGTCTATGTCATATTCAAAGTTGTTTAAGCAGCCTATCCCTTGGAAGATGTTGGAATCTTCGTATGACATCATGATTTCTTCAATTCTTTTAATGAAACCTAATATCTGACAAGACTCTCGTCCAAGGATCGCTGGGAAATCTCCACTAACAACAATAAATTTGACTTCGTACTGCTCATCTAGCTTAGTACGTACCTTCGTTAAGCATTGACCTAGGACTGGTAACTTATCGTACGTATATGAAATTAGGTGGTTGACAGAGGAGCTAAGTATGTTGAGTCCACTTTGATGTGCTACTTTTTCATTTATGACATTGCACTGAGCTCCCGTGTCTAATTTAAACAAAACTCGATTATTTTTTGGAAGTATCAGTAGTTCTGTCCAGTCCTGTACATGGGACTTATTTTCCAACGTATTGATAAAATATACTTGGTCTGGAACTACAGCGAGAGAATCTACATGTTCTGTATTACCAGTATCTTCCGTGGTCAGTGTCTTCACACCTTTTTGAAATCCGGAGTTCCTGGGTCTTGAACGACACATCGTCACCAAATGTCCAAACCTCTCACATTTTCCGCATTTCTTTTGGTATGCAGGACAAGATCTCCTACCATGGCGAGTACCACAATGAGAGCAAAGGAAGACGTCATCATCTGAAACTTTTTGATTAGTATTAGACAATGAATGTGGTTTTGTGATGGCATGAACAGAATTATTTTTACCAGACATTTTTGCAATCTGAGCATGTATTTCTTCCGCAGATCGGCACAAACTTATTGTTTTGTCTAGAGTGAGATCTTCTGTTTCAAATAGTTTTTGTCTGGTATTGTCGCTGACAATTCCACACACCAGCCTATCACGAACTAGTACGTCTTTTATTCTAGCGTAATCACATTTATTTGCCTCGTTCTGAACTTTCGTCAGAAAATCGTTGAATGTTTCCCCAATTTCTTGATTCAATTTATTAAAGAGGAAACGTTCGTAAATTACGTTAGATTTTTTTACAAAATAATCAGTGAATTTTTGTTTGACCGACTGTAGGTCTGAAATTTCATAATCTTCCTCGTCGAAACCAAACGAATCGAAAATAGTCATAGCATCTTCACCTATTGAAGTCATGAAGGTTGCGACCTGTTTTTCAGAACTTTTCTTATATAAATTGGTCGCAACAGCAAACCAATCGAAGTGTTTTAGCCATTTCTTCCACCTTAGTGCCATGTTACAGTCATTATTAATAAGTAATGGTTTTGGAGGTTTTAGGCTTACCGCACGGTCGTCGATCTGGTCTTGTTCATCTTCCGATCCATCAGGTGAATCCTGCTTCTTTTTCTTCCCCTTTATCTTCGGCACCATCTCACAATTTATGATGATTAATTGTATCAAATGAGAACTACAATTAGTAGATCAACTTGAACATTGTAATTATTAGTTGTAATTATTAATAGTTTTACAAGAATGAAATATTGGGGTTTTTAGAATTGATAACAGTAAAAACAAAATGAGAACGTATGATAATAGGTGGACAACTGCAGTGAAGTATTTTTGTAGTAGGTAACTGCAGCTCGAAATGAAGTAATAGCATACTGTGTCAAGGCCGAAGTAAGATTTTCCGATTCAGATTTCATTTTCACACATAGCGAAACGACAGATTCAGAAGACAATGCAAAACCCAATGCTATCAACGTCAAGTGCGAGATCTATTCATCAAAATATGTCCAAGGCCAAAATGTCTTCCAAAAACGACATAAAAATAGGTAGAGTAGTGAAGAAAAAAAGAAAACGGTGGAAAAACTTGTCATTCAATGGATAAAAGGAGATTTCCAAGATATCTCACGGGAGTTTCCCTCATCGAATTTTTCAAAATATCACGGCCATACCCGAAGAATTTCTTGGCCATGGAATTATTGATTTGATTGTTACCGAAACCAAAACCAATATGCCGTTCGAAACAACTTTCCAGACGTGAATATTACGGCAGACGAGATCAGGTGCTTCATTGGAATCCTTTTGGTCTTTTAAGCTACAATACATTGCCATCCATACATTTCGCAATTCGACTTCAGACGGGCGATCGACCTCACTTATCTCAGAAAATTCCAGAATCCAGCCGAGGCGCCAGGCCGAGTTCAGAAACGATCTCTCCATTAATAAAAATTACCGCATTGATCATCTCATTAATTGACCGCATTGATCATCTCATCAGGAAAATCCCGGATGGGAAGTGACGAAGATGCCAAGGACAATCTTCCAAAATGACGTCATAGTGCTTCTGTGAGAGATGCAACGTTGGGTTATATGTAGATTGTTTTGCTACATATAAATAGCATAACCAATCCAATGTTTGAATTTAGCGTGAAGCTTGTGTGTTTGATTTATTACACCTATTCAAATGAGTTCTTGATTATTTTACGATGTAATAATGTTTTTCATGGGTCATTGTTATTCAAATCTGGTCTGGCTTGTGCTTAGCGAGGCATATATGTCACGGGCTGTTCAATAAATTTGAAAAATAAATGTTTCATTTTGACTGTTATTTTAAGTATATTTATAACACTCTCCCTTAGGAAACTTTTCCTCTACTCTTTTTCCTAAGAACCTTATCCCATATGGTATCAGCGAGATCTCCTCCATATCCGTTACCAGCCGCTATGCTTTTGATAATGGATTTTTCTTTTGATAAATTTTGTTCACTCATTGTTCACTAAATTATAGGCTTGTTTGTGGGTTCTCTTTCCCATTCGTATAGTCGTGAATGGAAAATCAATCTCCTGATTATACCTCGATTCCACTCAACGACACTCCTTTGATTTAGAACTTGCATGCATTTGTTTCTGTCAAGGTCGATATTGAATAGTTTAACATTTAGAGACGAAACTTTCCCAAACATTCGGAAACTGCTCAATATTTACTAATATCACCCTTATTTTAACATGGATATGTTTTTGGGCTGGGGGTCATTCTAAAATTTGAGTAACGACACCAAAATTTGTGACGACCCGGCACTTTAGATTATCATCTAACTCGAAAAGTGAAGGCTAGGTCGAATTTCTATTGATTTTTCACGTACAATCAATGAGTTACTAGGGAAGAGTAACTCCCATAGTTTTAATAGTAGGGAAATCGTTCGCCACTTTTTGGAATACTCTCATTTTATCACAACATCTCATGACCTCTAAGCCATTGTAGTGTCAAGGAATGCTGATTTATTATTCTAAGTTATAAACTAATATTGTTTTGTAACTATAATGGAATGATCTTGTGAAAAGAAGGCACTACATGGTTGGTATACAATTGAGTAGTAGGTACCTACTGGTTAGCAGTAGGTACTAGACATATCCATGATCTTTCGTTTTTCCCATCAAGGGAGAAATTAAAATGCTTGAAAATTTCCACCAAAACCCTCAGGATCGAAACAGTGTGCGGGGAAGCATTGTCCAAAGAAGATTTTTGTTAGGTATCTATATTAACCTGTTAGTTCCTATAGCAGTGGGTTACTAAGGATCACAATATATATATATATATATATATATATATATATATATATATATATAGATTCCGACCTTTTGACCTGCAGTTTTACGAGTGAGGTTGTACCCACAGTTGTAAACTGGCAAAACTAACGGATTTGTGGAGATAGAATGAACCAGATATGAATATTAAGGTAGTGTAGGTAAATTTAGGATATTGGTTCATCACTTAGCCTATATCTCAAAATATTCTACAATGGTCCTGAAATGATATGTAGATGGACACATGCAGAACAATATAAAATCAAAAAATCTTGAAACTGTTCAAGATACATTCTTGGTATGATTCTAATTGGATTTCATACATGATCTGAATGTACGATTCCACCAAGTTCTCAGCAAGGATTTTGTACCTTTAATAGTGGGTACCTCCCTACCTCGGGGTCATTCGTATCCCAGGCCAAGCCACCAGAGCTTTTGGTCATTTGTTTGGCGTTGACGGTGCGAGACTGTGGAACTCTCCACATTTTTTATCCACCTTATAAGCCTTCCTCTGCCCCCTACTTAATTTTTTTCAATAGTTTTATTTTACTTTGCATTTACCTGTACATATATATATATATATATATATATATATATATATATATATATATATTTTTTTTTTTTAACTAATTTTTTCTCTTTCTATTTAGATATCGAGCGGCTGTAATTATTACTTAGTTATTGCTTGCACATAATGGAAAACAATATTTCTTCGTACAATAAAGTTTATTTAATTTGATTTGATATCCTATTCCATTGATTCCGAATTGATCAGCAAGCTCTAAAACGCAGAGGAATTTTAGATTTTGGAGGACGAAATTTTTGTCGACTTCTATCACGAATACAAAGGTTCTCTTCGGTCGTGAAGAAGCAAAATGGATTTCCCAATAGTGAAAATTGTCATTTTCACTATTTTCCGTCGTCACCAGCAAGTCGAGTACCAAAGGCGAGCGCTTTCGACGTAAGAGCATCATCATCATCAGGCCGTCGAAACTGTACTGTTACCTGGAGATGGACCTGAGCATTTTGATGAAGAGGGTTATGAGGGTCAGATTAGGTTGAACAATAATAGTAGAGCCAAATTAAGTATTCCTAAATTCACAGTGCACTTGGATGGTTCTCAAGAGTGCCCATGTTGCAACTGGGGGGAAATGGACACGCTCCTTCATTTTTTATGTCAATGCCCAATCTATAGGGGGGCACGTAGGGAGCTCTGCTCTGACGAGTTAATGTCAAGAGACCAATTTATTCAATTTTTAACTACTACGGACACAAAGGAGATTAAAAAAATATTTAGCTTTATTGTAACGGCGATAAAAACGCGAATTTTCTTCTTAAACGAAGGGTTTTTACGTTAATTTTACATTAGCTATTCACGGAAATATGTTTAAACAATTTATGTATCCATTATGTTAATCATGTAAATCAGAATAATATTTCTTCATTAAATACCAACATGTTGTAATAATAACATTTTCAATTATAATATTCGTAGTACTCATGTAATTAATATTTTTTGTTTTTATTCTCTAGAATATGCTTAATTCTTTTCTCTATCTCACTTTTCATATAAATTGCTAGCAGACTGTTTATTTCTTAATGTAAAATTGCCTGTTTTATGTCAACCTTGTGATACCCATCCGGGTTTTTTACACAAATAAACATTCATTCATTCATTCAACTGCACTGTTGATGGTGACGACGATGATGATTACGACGGACTCCTTCGAAAGTTATGTAAATGATAATTTTACTATAACTACTAGCGGAAATAACCCTTTAGATCTAATCCCCAAGAGTTGTTGCAATTTGACGAACCTTGATCCGATTCTTTTTCAAGGACAACAACAATAACTGCGTTATTCGTTATCCCTGTTGAAAACTATCCAGATATCGTTTAGAATAAATTTCTATATAAACCTGAGGCAGAAATGGTCTGGATGAAATAGCTTCCACGAAAGCAAATGGTTTCGTCAGGCGTTAAGCGATGATTGCTGAGCGGCGATCGTGAAATAATCGACTCCCCTTGGAAACCCCAACTGCGAGCTCTGGTTCAAAGTGCGTTTATCTCGCGCGATAGTAAATGGACTTAATGATATCATCCTGTCTAAGAGGAAAACATCAACAGAATAGAGCACTTAGCCGGCGGAAGAAGGCGGATGAGCTTCAAAATATCCTTGAGGCCTTGGAGACGGAGGCGCGGTGCAGCAAGTTTTTTCGGTGCAGCAAAAACTGAGCCTTGGGGATATAAGATTTACCTGCTTCTTTAGTTGGCATCTTGTTTTTTCCGCTCAGCAGACTTCCTCTAGTTTTTGCAACTTTGGCGAGAGCGGGCTTGCGCTTCCTCATCGCTTCACTGACAAAGGAACTGGAATTAACTGCTTACTGCCGTCAGTTGTTCAATTTGTTGTCCAACTTCCCAAACTTGTCGATCCCCCGTCCTCCGCATAAGTTAGCATACCTGCCTAGGTGGTATATTAGGTATTTAATATTGACTCTACTTTATGGTAGGTACTTAGGAATTTAAAGTTCCAGCCATGCAGCATGATCGTATGAGCGAATTTTCTTAAATTATTATATTGTCTAATGTTAAATTGTTTTGAAATGTGAACTTTTTGAGTGCAAGCAAATTATTAACTATTCATTTTTTGACAAAAAACGTATTCTAAATAACAATCTCATATTCAAATAGTGGTTTTGAATTTTTACCTTTTTTTGCAGTTTTTATAGGTTTTTTAAGCAAATTTTAATGAATTTCAAGTACATTTTTCAGCATAATTTTTGAATGTTCTATTCCATATTTAATAGCTTTATTTGAGCAATATTCTGCCAAGAAATGCCTATATATTCAACGATTTTTATCCGTTTTTGGCCATTTGCAGTGATTTTTTTAAGTACTTTTTCTGAAACTTGACCAATTTAATGTGCTCAAAACGTGCTGGCCAACGAACTCATCCTTTCGTGTGGAAATATACTCGTAATATCCCAATCCTAAAGGGAGTTATCCTGTGGAATGACACATAGATACAAATGAAATTAAATTTATTGCTCAAATTCGTCATATTGTCTGCGAAAAATTGTTAACTATCAATTTTATTGCTGAAAAATTTGTTCTAAATAACATTCTATTATTTAAACAAAGATATTGGATTTCTAGAATTTTTTACATTTTTATCGATTTTGTAGCACATTTTAATGAAATTTAATTACAATTTTGAGCATAGGTTTGAGCTTTAATTTTTAAATTACCAACTTCGTAGTTGATAAACTTTATTTGAGTAATATTCTGCTAAAAAAATAAAAACACCGATGTTTAGCCTTTTTTTGTCATTTTTTGTGATTTTTTTAGTACATTTTTTGAAATTTGGCCAATTTAATGTGCTCAAAAAGTGTTGTCCAACGAACTCATCCTTTCTTTTGAAATGCTTGATTTTTTGGCGAAAGAACGAAGTTTTTATCTCAATTCTATCGAGAGTTATCGTCTGGAATGACACATATATATACATATATATATATATATATATATATATATATATATATATATATATATATATATATATATATATGTGATGGAGTGAGGAACCCTGAACTATCCACCTACCAAATTAGGACGAACGCCAATCAATGTATTCTTTACCATCAATTATTATCCATCGATTTATTCACTTTCGATCATATAATCGATTTGTCACTCGAATAACACAATGTGTCGTCACTAGCTGCTCATAACTCCCCTCGCGGCACAAATGCGAACTTAGATGGATATAATATACCTGCTACCTACCTTTGTCAGTTAGTTCGTTATCGTTGTTGTTACAGGAAGGATCGTCTTCCAATTTATGTTTCATTTTACGTTACCTATTTGTGAATCTGATTCTGTTTAACTTACTATGATGTGATCCGTCGAGGGGGAGTACGCTAATTTCGAGTGTTTGTCAAGTTTCTATAATAAACTGTGTTATTATTAACGTATTACATTCGGTATTGTGATTGATTTACCCTATGGCATCGGACATTGAAGAAGGACAGTTGTGTGAGGATGAGGGGGACATCACATCAGAAGTGGGATATCGTAATCTACGAGCAGGATTTCATGAGAATCACTATGGAAATAGTCGAGGTGAGTTTTATCAAGATTTTTCGGATTCTAGAAAAGAAAGGGGTCGGCCAATTTCGCATCGCAGTTCGGGTGACGCCTTACCTTACTCGGAACAAGGGTCATCACCCGATCGCCCTCCCGATTTTTCCAGGGCGCATAGGAGCAGGAGGGGGGCCTCTGGACGCTCACCATCTCCCTCCGCACCCCTCTTCCACCACGATTCTTTAGTGCACAGTGGCGACTCCCTACGGGATTTGTTGACACAACAAACCCTTGTAATGAAAACTTTGACAGAGTGCTTCACAGAAAATCAAGGTCAAACCCCCTCAGAGCATTTGAAACTCTCGCTTCCTGAGTATGACCCCAAAAATAAACAAGTTCAGCCCAAATCATGGTGCAATACAGTTGAGTGTTGTTTGACTTCACAGGATCAACAAGGAAGACGTTTAATTGTTGCCTTGAGTAGAGCCTTAAAAGGAGAGGCTGCTGATTGGTTTACTACTATTGTCCACCCTCAACTCACATGGGACGAATTCAGATCATTTCTTCACCAATATGACATAGCACTCACACCAGCCGGATTCATGCTTCAATGTTTCCAAGCTAGAACACGAGATTTTGAAAATTATGCCACATTCGCCTCACGAACTATCAATCAATTTGTTGCTCACTACCGCCAGTCATCAGTGGAAGAAATTGCTGTATCAGTGGCTCTCTCTCAGATAGCTCAAGCAGACACAAGAGCACGTCATCTTTGCTACACAGAAAAGATAAATAGCCGTGAAAAGTTGCTTCAGGAATTACGGGCTCTGTCATTTAAGAGACCAGGAGGTTATGACAGCGGTCCTGGAAATGCCAAGAAGAGTCGACCAAACTATGGAAGCCCTCAGCATTCATCCTCTCAGGATTATACTTCCCGCTGTGGGAAATGTCGAAGATCTGGACACAAAACCTCAGAGTGTCGATCGTCATCATCCTTGACTTCATCAAATCAGCCAAGGAAGCCATCCAACTTCAGCAATACAACGTGCTTTTCCTGCAACCAAAAGGGGCATATTGCTCCAAACTGCCCAAAGAAGAAGATGTCAGACAAGCGTGGACCAGGAGACACCAGCAGCCAGAGGTCTCAGCCAGTCGAGAAGCAGGTTGGCCTATGCATTGCTAACCCAGAAGGCACATTAACCCACCAAGGTGATGTATTCAAGTATTGTTTTGATTCTGGATCAGAGTGCTCACTCCTTTGTTTGTCCTTTAGTACCCGCTTTGATGGGCCTTTGTTCAATAATGTAGTTCACTTGCATGGTTTAGGGTCATCAATTACCATTTCTCAGTGCCAAAAACAAGCCAGAGTAAAGATTAATGGACACGACATTCAAGTCCTGTTCCATATTGTAGCTGATGGTGCTTTGCCTAAACCCATCATTTTGGGACGTGAAATTCTGGCTCCAGATTTTTGTATGGTAATAACTATATCTTCTTGCACGCTTTGGAAGGACCATCCTCCATTCATGCTAAACCGTAATTTTCTGGATACATCCAGCACTCATGAGAAAGACGCTGAACCTGTGGGTTCTTCTGGCATTGAAAAATGGGACACTTCTACAAAGGGGCGTGGGCATTCTGATACCATAAACACTACAAAAAATGAAACATTTTCTGTATCCTTGGGTGATCTCTGCTCTTTGGAGCAGTGCACTGAGGATGAAGTCGTGTTGTTCAGTGAGGTGTTAGGTGGTCATAGTGACAATATCCCTTCACTTGATTTTCACCCATCTTCTGTTGTCCCAGCTTTAGGATCTTGCCAAGTTTTGCCAGTTAGCACTCAACATTTCGAATCAGTCCACACTGACCTTCCTGTTAGTCAAAGGGGGGATCTCATCAAAATTTTGACTAATTATTCCCAATATTTTATTGATGGAATGCCTACCACTCGTGTGACGACAGGAACATTCAAAATTCGCCTTCTTGACCCTTCCAAAATTGTCCACCTTCGACCGTACAAACTTAGTCCTGTACATCGTGAACTGGTGCGAGAGCGCATCAAAGAACTTGAAGATGCCAAAGTAATTCGCCCCAGTTCTTCTCCATATGCAAGCCCAATACTTCTTGTTCCTAAAAAGACAGGTGGTTATCGAATGGCCGTTGATTTTAGGGCTCTCAATGCAAATACAGTCCCAGATAGATACCCTTTGCCATTGATAACTGATCAAATAGCGCGTTTACACAGTGCTCGATGGTTTTCTATTCTTGATGCTGCTAGTGGATTTCATCAAATCCCAGTTGAAGAAGAGTCCATAAAAAAGTTAGCTTTTGTCACACCAGACGGACAATGGGAATATTTGGCCTTGCCCTTTGGGGTGCGCAATGGACCAAGTGTTTACCAACGAGCAATTATGAAAGCCTTAGGAGACTTAGCATTTGATTACGTCACGTGCTATATGGATGATCTGCTTATATCAGCAAGCACTCAAGCTGAGGCACTTATCCGATTAAATCATGTTCTAGGAGTTTACTTCTGCTGGATTTTCTCTAAACCTTTCGAAGTGTTTGTTCATTGTCTCGAAAATTAAATACTTAGGCTACGAGATAGAAAATGGAGAAATAAAACCGAACAAATCCAAAGTTGAAGCTCTGACAAAATTGCCACCTCCCTCTACTCTTCGTACTCTTCGCCAATTGTTAGGTTTAGCTTCTTATTTTCGGCATTTTATCCAAAATTTCGCTCAAATAGCTGCTCCCTTGTTTAAATTAACCCGTAAAACTGATGATTCAGCTAATGACAGTAAGAATCGACCAATTCCTTGGAATGACAGTCATGAAAAGGTTCGCCAACAACTTATTGGCATGCTTACCTCAGAACCCATTTTAACCATTTTCAACCCATCCTACCCCATTGAGTTGCACTGTGATGCAAGCTCTTTAGGTTTTGGCGCAATTTTGATTAATATAGTTGACAAAAAGCCGAGACCAGTAGCCTATTACAGTAAGAGAACCACGACTGCAGAATCTAACTTTCATTCATATGAGCTAGAGACTTTGGCAGTGGTTTATGCCATGAAGCATTTTCACAATTATTTACAATGTCACTTGTTTACCGTTGTGACAGATTGTGCATCATTGCGCGCAACTCAAAATAAGCAAGACTTGATACCTCGTGTTCAACAGTGGTGGTCTTTCTTGCAAAGTTTTGATTTTAAAATGCAATATCGTCAATCCTCGCGTATGCAACATGTTGATTTTTTTAGTAGGAATCCTATTGAAGAAGCTGATGAAGTCAACAACTTTCCAATACCTGAACAACCTATTGCCAAACCCAAAATTAATCAGGCATTGTCTGTGAATACCTCAACATTAGGTTTATCAACCCCAAAAATGCGACCACATGGGAAACATCGGAATTTTAAACCTCAATATAAAACTTCTTCCGAAAAACTCGTGCAATTAACATCTATTTCAACTGATTGGCTTCTAACAGCTCAGCAAAATGACCCGTTTGTTACTGAAATAATTTCGAAATTGAACGCTAACGAAATAGATTCAGATATTCAAAACACTTACGAGATGCACTCTGGTGTACTGTGTCGGAAAGTACAGCGACACACTCGCACTAGGTACCTCCCAATTGTTCCCCATTCTCTTCGGTACGCTGTTGTTTCTAATGTCCATGAATCTCTATTCCACTTGGGTAATGAAAAAACCTTAGAGGCGTTGTACCAACATTATTGGTTCGAACATATGGCGAAATACGTTCGAAAATTTGTTGAGAACTGCCTTGTGTGCAAAACATCAAAAACAGATTCAGGACCTCGTCAAATTCAACTCCACCCTATACCCAAAGTTGCTGAACCATGGCACACTATTCATTTAGATGCTTCTGGTAAACTAAGCGGAAAAAAAGACTCTCAAGAATATCCTTACGTTTTCATAGATGCATTCACTAAGTACTGTGTATTGCAGCACACACGTTCCTTAGGTGCTGCAAGTGCTATCAAAGCGTTAACATCTCTCATAAATTTCTTTGGTCCTCCTCAGCGTATAATCTGTGACCAAGGTACAAATTTCACTGCTAAAGATTTTCAAGATTTTTGTGTATCACATCAAATTGACCTCCATTTTATAGCCACAGGAGCATCACGAGCAAACGGTCAGGTCGAGCGCCTTATGAGTACCTTACGTAATATGCTCACTGCTGCTGAATCAGATCAGCGTAAAACATGGCAATCTTGTGTTGGAGAAATTCAATTAGCTTTAAATACCACACCTCATAGTGTTACTAAGGTATCCCCCATGCAGCTGATGTTTGGACGAGTTTCCAGGCCTTTGCATCTAATTTCTATCACTGACCACCTCACTGATCAACCATCCACTAGCGTACAAACGTTGCGTGACTCAGCCGCACAATTGATTGAAAAACAAGCTGAAACTAGTAAAACTCGATTTGATAGAGGCAAACTGCCAGTAAAGCGTTTTCAAGTGAATGATTTGGTTTTTGCACAAACGGAGGTGAGAAATAGAGTCAAGTTGGATGATGCCTATAGAGGTCCTTATAAAATTTTAAAAGTTATGCCTGATGATCGCTACTTGTTGCAGTCCGTCTCTGGCGGAACAAAGAAGTTTTTGAAATATCCCCACGAACGTTTGCGCAAGGCACCTACCCTTGATGAATTGAATCCTCTCCCTGATAGTGGAGAGCTTTCTCAATAAAATTTGGCTGACACGATGCTTTATTGTTTTGTGTGGACTATCCCACATGTGACTGTGGATCCTCCCAGTCAATCTACGACTTCAGCCTGTGAGGCTGGTTGGTAGATCGTCTGAGTTTTATTTAAGTCATGTCACGCCTGTGTTAATTATAGTTGTTTGCGGTTTTCGGTTCTCTACCTTGCTTGGCACCCACGGCGGCTCGTCATGGTCGGACCCTCTTCCTTTGTCCCTCCCTTTACGATGCCTTCCGTCCTCACAGTCACTTCTTTTCTGATAGGGTGATTGTCAAGCCCAAGTGAGTTCGAGCCCGGTCTCTCGCATTCTTGATTTTTCTCTCAGCCACTGGTAGCTCCTCTGGCTGATTTTTATTTTATTTTATGGCACTGGATTCACCTCTGCCATTGGATTCATTTGAGGCACTGGACTCTCCTCTGCCTGCTGTAAACCTTGCATGCGCACTTCGTTTGTTGGTTGGACGACACTACTTGATATTGTACTGACACTGTATTTGTTCTCTCCCTCCTCTGCTGTGCTTTGCTCATCAGGGTGTCCTCTGACATAGTTTCTATTTTTGCTTTCACTGCTCTCCCTTGCCTTGTTAGGGCAGAGATTAGGCCCATTTGGTTCGATCTAATGGGCTGAATTTGGTCCTTCCAGGTGATCAGCGCTCCCGAGGACGGCAGCAATGTCAGGATCGCCGTATGATGGAGTGAGGAACCCTGAACTATCCACCTACCAAATTAGGACGAACGCCAATCAATGTATTCTTTACCATCAATTATTATCCATCGATTTATTCACTTTCGATCATATAATCGATTTGTCACTCGAATAACACAATGTGTCGTCACTAGCTGCTCATAACTCCCCTCGCGGCACAAATGCGAACTTAGATGGATATAATATACCTGCTACCTACCTTTGTCAGTTAGTTCGTTATCGTTGTTGTTACAGGAAGGATCGTCTTCCAATTTATGTTTCATTTTACGTTACCTATTTGTGAATCTGATTCTGTTTAACTTACTATGATGTGATCCGTCGAGGGGGAGTACGCTAATTTCGAGTGTTTGTCAAGTTTCTATAATAAACTGTGTTATTATTAACGTATTACATTCGGTATTGTGATTGATTTACCCTATGGCATCGGACATTGAAGAAGGACAGTTGTGTGAGGATGAGGGGGACATCACATATATATATATATATATATATATATATATATATATATATATATATATATATATATATATATATATATATATATATATATATATATATTCACAAAATTAGAAAAGATAACAGAAAAAACGTCACAAAACTATTTTTATATTTCGGCTTTTTGCCTTTTTCAAACTAACAAAGAAATTGAATAACTGTGGGAAATTTGTGTACAACGTTGACAAGGAATTTTGGTAACTTTGGATTTGGAATCATCGTCTTATGTTGAGGCCTGGAGGATCGTAAGCACCCAAAACGTTGCTATGTGCTTTTTCTGATTGGTGAAGCAGTCTCTTGTTCTCGTGGGGTTTCATTTTTTTCAAAACTTTTATGCCGAAACAGTCATCGAACGTTGTGTTATGGGTTGTGGCATGGCGGCTTACAGGCAGGTCTTCATTAGCACTCACCACAGATGCTCGATGATTGTTAACCCTAAAGTTGAGTTGGGTTTCGGCCTTCCCTACGTAAAACGCAGGACACTCTTTACAAATCAACTCATACACACACATTGGTGTCTGGCAACGTTGCAAGGTTTGCCCTTTAGTCATTGAGGAGGAAATTTTCGGATCACCCAACAATCCCAACTCATACACATGCAAAGGGTCAGCAGATTGCCAGACACCAATGTGTGTGTATGAGTTGATTTGTAAAGAGTGTCCTGCGTTTTACGTAGGGAAGGCCGAAACCCAACTCAACTTTAGGGTTAACAATCATCGAGCATCTGTGGTGAGTGCTAATGAAGACCTGCCTGTAAGCCGCCATGCCACAACCCATAACACAACGTTCGATGACTGTTTCGGCATAAAAGTTTTGAAAAAAATGAAACCCCACGAGAACAAGAGACTGCTTCACCAATCAGAAAAAGCACATAGCAACGTTTTGGGTGCTTACGATCCTCCAGGCCTCAACATAAGACGATGATTCCAAATCCAAAGTTACCAAAATTCCTTGTCAACGTTGTACACAAATTTCCCACAGTTATTCAATTTCTTTGTTAGTTTGAAAAAGGCAAAAAGCCGAAATATAAAAATAGTTTTGTGACGTTTTTTCTGTTATCTTTTCTAATTTTGTGAATATAATCAAGCTCTCCTAGAGTCATTTTCAATAAGTGAAATAAATAAATAAATAAATAAATAAATAAATAAATAAATATATATATATATATATATATATATATATATATATATATATATATACATATATATATATATATATATATATATATCCGTTATATATAAGCGTTAAAATCCAGGAATCATTTCAATATGCCTCAAAACAGATTTCAATGAAGAACATTTTTGAAAATTTTAACATTTTTGGAGCCATTGCAATAGCTGTATTTTCTAAGAAAATTCGCTAATGTATACTTTACTACTTTTTAGGAAGATTAAGCACCAGTACCAGTCTTGGTTAAAAGTTTTTTTATTGGCGACGTTTCGGCCTCTGACTGTAGGCCCTATTCATGCCTATAACAACGAGAGTTTACATGGTATACTTATAACATAGTATAACACATAACATAACGTGGTCTAGTATTATCCACTAGATTCTACTAGGTTCTTTACTACTGCCCCCATTTTCACTGTGAGATTTCTCCCATTCAAAATATCGCTTTTTCATTTTGAAAATACCATTTGGACTTATCAAAACTCCCTCTATTTTTACTGATATCATATAAACATACCACATATAATTAACATTAATTAATTATGGTTTCAAAAAATTGGGGGGCAATAGTAAAGTTTTTGCCTAATGAAAAATTTTATTACTGCCCCCCAAGGCTTAAATTTAAACAATATTTGCAAAACCCCATCAAGCACTTAGGTACTTAGTTTGGATGGACTCGGCTCTGCTCGATCTCAGGAGAGTCTGGGGGATTTTCTACGCTTGATTCTAATAAAGATTTGGATCAATTTGTCCAATGAATCTAGTTTTACTAAAAGGTTTGATTTTGCATTTTATTTTTATTTTTTATTTATTATTATTATTTATTTTCTTTTTTTTCTTTCTATTTTGAGATGGGTGTTTGCGAGCATCCAGACCATCTAACTATAAACACCATTCTGATCTATTCTCCAATCAATTTCCCAGACTCTCTTGAGATTGGTCTGGGAGAAGTCCAGCCATACCTTCTTGAGTTATCAACTCTCAACCCCTTACCTTTCGATCAAAGTGTACATCTGCTTCACCTTATCTTTTCTGATTCTGTACTCTTGTAACTGGGCTTGTACCGTATCGATAAAGAAATAGATTACTTTTTTTTAAAGGTTTAAGCCGCACCTCAACCAGAAGGGTCATTAGCGGCATTGAACAAGGTGTCTAAAGGGACACTGGAAGTGGCACGATTCTAAGGGGAGCCATGTTGCCATCCTTGACTAAAAAGGAGCGTCATCATGGACTCCACTGGAAACTCGGAGGGGGAAAAAAATGAGGGGTACAGTGTTGACCACTGTTTAGCCCCCAAAGTGGATTTTAAAAATAAAACCCAAAAATAAAATAATACAACTGAAGCTAGATGTAAAATAGGCTAATAACTATATACATGTTACTATATACACTATATGCATGTTACTATATACACTATATACATGTTACTATATACACATGTTACTATATACATGTCATTACTACAAAGTGAAATAAAACTACGACTAGATGTATACAAATATATCACGGATCAGATATCACAGTTCGTAGTTGAGCTCAGCGGGGTCGAACCTTGACTGGTCCGGACAAAACGTCAACCCACTAAGGGGACTGATGCTGGACTTGGAGGTCCATAAGGCATGGGCAGTCCTCCAGGAAGTGGCGGATGGACAGATCACCCCCACACCTTACTCACACAACATCTCGAGCTTCTACTCTAAGCAGGTGTTTGTAAGACGGGTATGGCCAGTGGCAACCCGCCACTCGATTCTTCGTTAAAAAATAGTGTTAAATCATGTGCCGCATTTATGCTTTACGGTCAATTTCGCCAAAAATCACCACTGCGCGCAAATTTACTAACGCGTTGAACAGGTTACGTGCGCTCAAAAAATGAAGCGGGGGGGGGGGGGGGGGTTCTAAATAAAATTTGACGTAGAATCTGAATTTATAATAAAAGAATAGGGGTTCCCATTTAAAATAACTAAGTTGGCGTGCGTTCAGCGCATTTGCGCGCGAGCGCGACGCGTAAATCTATCATATTTTGATTCCTCAAAAAGAAATGACTGGGGGGGGGTAAAAATTCAACCTTTTTTTAAAGCTAATTAAAAAGAGTAGTTAACTAGCTGTGTGCTTCGCTATGGGCAATTTATGGTAATCACATAGTACCTTGTGTCATTTAAGGTGGCTTCGTACCTTGTGCCAAAAAAGGCCCCAATTAAAATTTCAGCAATCAAGTTTCAACTTGTACTTAATTAATTTTTCAACGAAGCGTCCCCGTTTCTTACTTAGTTAACATATTTATTTATTAGGACAAGGGCAAGCTCAATTACCTGTCATAAGCAAACCTAATTGACGTATCATTCAACATATATATCATAACATAACAAATCATTCAAACATAATTGAACAGGAGATGAAATCGAGTGTTGAAATCGAATCATCTTCTTCGAATTTATCTTCTTCCAACTATCATCCAAATTTAAGCGAAATCGAACGACTAGAGTGTGAAAAAAATAAGCATAATGGAATATACGTTTGCGCGTGCGCAGAATGAAGTATTGATTTGGCAACGATGAAACTGATAGGGGACCATCTACAAGCTAACCGCGCATTCTCTGACAATTTAATCGAAATCGGATGAAAACTGTGAAAAATAAGCTTGTTACAAGGATTTCATATTGGCGCATGCGCAGTAGCTATTAATGATACAATCATGTTGAAATTTATATAAGATGATCAAATCGTCATCCCCCAACTATCATCCAAATTAGAGCGAGATCGGACGACTAAGGCGTGGGGAAATTATATTTGATTGAATTTACGTTTGCGCATGCGCAGAGTGAGGTATCGAGTCAAGAACTATGAAACTGATAGAGGACACACACAGACTGACAGACACGGAAACAAAGTTGTTCAGAATGGTCTAAAACGTAAAATGCGAGTGGAAATTTTGATTTTGGAGACCAAAAATTTTTTTCACTCCCTAAAGTGAAAACAATTCTAGGTAGACTCGGAAGCAAAAATAGCAATGGTGAGCGGGAAGTGATGCGTGGGAGCTGAAGGTAAAATGATGACAAGAGCTGAGGGCAATCTATGGACAATCTATGGGCAATCTATGGACAATCTACGGGCAATCTATGCGTAATCTGTGGTTTTTGACTTTGTGAAGGACGATGCGGTCGGCAGATCCTCGTCGCTTTTCGAGGGTCCCCAAGCGGCATATCTGAAGCAGCGATTCGTAGTCGATCTCGGCTGATGAAACTCCAAGCTTGAACGCGACATAGCTTATGAATTTGTTTTCAACACGTTCAAATTGGTGCTCATGCCCAGCATAAGATGGCGACCATACTACTGATGCATATTCTAGGGTTGTCCATATACAGGGTGTCCAACGAGACGTTGACCCCCCTGTTAAAGTCGATATTTGTGGATCAAAAAAAACTTTTTTTTTCCAAACTTCATGTTTTTTTGTGAGGATCTCAGAAATGACTAAATCGCGCTGCGCGCAATTGCGCAACCATGCGCAACTAACATCAACTTTGTTTTTTCAGATGGTAACCCCCCCCCCCCCCTTTTTGTTCCGTATTCGGATTCTACACACAATTTCATGAAGATTTGACCCCTCAAAGAGGGTTCCTTTGAGAGATGGAAAAAAAATCAACACACACTTCGGGAGACTATTTATTGCTTAAAATAACCACATTTTGGCCTGTAAAAGCGTTAACGTTTGGTCAAATGAAAAAAGTCCAGTCATGCAGCATGACCCCATGAGCGAATTTTTGAAGAAATCTTCGACATTTCAGTCGCTATTGATCGTGTTGAGAAATTTAAGTTTATGATTTTGATAGACAAGCATGGAATCAAATTATTAACACATGCACAGAGTAAACTCATCAGTTGTGATTACATTTTTTTTTTTTTTTTTTTTTTTTTAAGCACCTACTTACTACCTACGTTTTAAACAGCATGGTTCTAGGATTGGTTATACAGGGATACTTCCATAAGAGTAGTTCAATCTGAATTTGGACAATGTTTCATGCAAATATTACCGATTTTTACAACTAGCGAACGGCATTATTGCGATTTTTGACTGATTTTTCAACTTTGAAATTTTTGAAAACTTGATACATATTCTTATAGGAAATTTTACGCTGATTTCGAATATACCACATGTTAGTATGCTGAAAAAATTATTTCGCACAACAAATCGCAAAAAACAGGCTATTTTGAAAATTTTGACTACATTTTTGAAAATTTCAACCCGAAGATGTAATCCGATCATGCTGGCCAACGAACTTGAACTTTCGTTTTGTGTCCTTAACATTTTAAAATTTGTTTGAAGTTTCTAGCACAATTCTACGGACAGTTATCGTCTGGAATGACACATACATATATACATACATATATACATACATAAAAAAATGCGTTAAACTTCAGAATATGATTCAGAATAGCCTGAAACGGATTTCTGCATACAAATTTTTCAAAAATTTACATTCTACAAATTTTGAGGCGAGAGCAATAGCTTAATTTTCTTCAAAAATTCGAAAAAACGGATAGCACCACGTGACTCAGCGTCGAAAAATGATGAAATTCCATGCGTCACACTTGGGTACTTCGTACATCCGAATTTCGGAACAACCATAGGTTTGCGCAACTTTGTGCGCGTGGCCGAAAAAATCGAATGAGGGGTCAAATCTTCATGAAATTGTGTGTAGAATCCGAATATGGAATAAAAAGGGGGGTTCCTATTTGAAAAAACAAAGTTGATGTTGGTTGCGCATGGTTGCGCAATTGCGCGCTGCGCAATTTTGTCATTTCTGAGATCCTCACAAAAAAACATGAAGTTTGAAAAAAAAATTTTTTTTTTGATCCACAAATAACGATTTTAACAGGGGGGTCAACGTCTCGTTGGACACCCTGTATAACCTTATTTGTCCTCATATAACCTTAGTTACTTTAAAATTCCTCCCGACAAACTTTGCTGCAGTTAATAAGGCGTTTTAAGTATCTATTTTTGCAGATCCATCTTTACGAATGAAACCTGCTCGGCTCAACCCACCAAAATCGTTTTGGTATCGTTCAATTTGTTATCGAAAGTTCTGGACGCGTGAACTAGGCTTGCCAGATTTTTTGCATCATATAAAGTATATCCTGGCTGCAACCAAGGAAAAGTAATGTATTTCAATGAAAGTTAAAGCATGCATTAAAGTTAACGTTCTCGACTTACACTCTAAGGTATTTTTCATTCAGCATCTGCACACAAGGGCTTGAATGTGTCAGATTATGAAAATAAGAAATTCGGTTAAAGGAATGGATAGTAATATTTTTACTGTACGTAGGTTACACAATTTTTATTCCGAAGAAAACATTACTAGACATTTCAATCTTAACGAGTCCATATTTCAGTAAGGTTGTATTACGATACATAAATGTAATTAGGAACATCATTTTCAATCTCGTTCTCACTAAAAAAATATCTCGTGCATCTATTTGGCACGTAAGGGCTAAGGACGTTAGGAACTCGAAAAGTTACATTAATTACCAATAAAATATTTAAAATTCGGAAAAGAGCTGTGGAAATTGAAAACCGAGTTTTTCTTTGGGGAGCCATTTTCCACTAGTTTAAGCAAACAACATCGTACAACTACCTACTTATTGAATATAACCAAAATAGCTGAGGGAATCCTCATCACATAGGTATCACATACAGAACAGACCCAGGAAATCACATTATCATGACAGATGACATCAAAAAAGTAAACAGAATCATTGAGCCGTTCGTTGCTGTTGTGGTGTATGGGGTTGAGCGCCCGGCGGGAGATGGTCAGCCTTCTCAACCTTTTGAGTAGGTATAGTTGAGCGACCCTAGACCAATTTTCGTCCATGCAGGTAGGTAGTTCTGTTGTAGGTATGTATGGGAACCTTGTCCTTGACTAGTAGGTAGGTGCGGGGGCTGAACTTTTCTTCTTCGTTTCATATATGAAGTATTTTGGTCTTCTTTAAATTCTTTATAAAGTAAACAGTATTTTGCACAAAAATAAAGTAGGATACTTTAAATTGAAGTAGATCTGGCAACCCTAGCGTGAACCCATCTCGTCTACATTTGACGTGAAAAGTTTGACGCATGTTCGGGTTTTCCCTTAATTATAAGTAATTTTCCCGGGCCACGTCGTTAGGGAAAGCCGAGTTCTCATGAAGGAGTAAGTCTAGAGGATTTTAATATAGCCTGGAACCATCCCAGGAACTTGCTCGTCAATTTGCGTCTACTCAAGACTTCAGCATAAATTGAGATCTTTTCAACGAGTGGTGAACAAGAACTAGGAAACTCATTTATTTATTTATTTATTAACGGGCAAGCCCAATTTACAGCAGCATAATAAAAGTAGCGATTCGATGTACACAAGAATTTACAAATTCAAGAAAAACAACAAGAAAAAAACAACAATTTTACCAGAAACAGCAATAATATAACAGTAATTTAACTTATGAAGTGAGTTGAGCGATTTGGAGATAATAGTCAAATAAAGCGGGAGAAGAGAGCACTAGAGATTTCAGAGATGAAAGGGGACTATTGAAAAAGTTAAAATCTGGATTTAAATTTAAGAGGAGGTTTGCAGAACGGGGGATGCGGTGCAGTGGTCGATTCAGAAGATAGTTTGTCGGAGAGAAAGGGACGTGGAAAATTTCAGGCTGACGATTTGGCTGACGATCGTAGAACCCCATTTCTGATCAGTTTCCCACATGGGGTGGAAACTCGTCAAATCTGCATGAACTCATTGAAAACTGGAATCCAATAAATTTATCCGTTTAATTCAGTTATGAGTTAGTATAAATGTTTTTCGACTAGAATCCAGCACTGTCGAGACACATCTCAAAAACTACCTTGAAGGAAACTCATCGAAAAGAAGCTGACGGGAAACTCGTCAAAAATCAACCACTTCCGTCGGATAAGAACTGACATTGCTACATTTTTCTAGGAATGGCTCCGTTTTAAGTGAAAAATCATTGGAAAGATATTTTAGTAACGTTGTGAAAACTGTCGAGTTTTCCGATTGTGTGCCAAAGTAAAGACGTGAATACCGTTAAAATCGTTGCCCGCATACCGTCAAGTGGGGTCACTTGGGTACGTCGGGTGAAATTAGTACAAAACACGATTTCCAAAAGAAACGTCCCAATTTACAGTAATATCGACAGTTTTGACAAAAGAGGGCATTGCCATCGCCAATAGGGCTCGTTTACCAGTTGACAGCAGTGGTTCATTTCTTCTAGATGTTGAACGTAACCTGAACAAGAGAGGTTATTGCAACAACTTTGTTTTACAAGTTTTTACAAGGAGGAGACATCTATTGATGGTGTGCCATTCCAGTGTTTTTCAGAGCAACGAGTAAGTATCCCAGTTATTAACAAACTATCTACGATCAAAATGCGATGCAACTCACTATGTTATGGGTAAACGCTATTTTTGACAGTTTTTTGGGTCTTTGTCATAATTTTTGGGGGTTTGTCATAATTATCACCAAGCGGTCAATAAACTAAACCATATTATTAAACGCTATTTCACTTAATGTAAAATATGAAGTCGGGTGAGGTCAGTTTAGTGACCATTTAGGGGCTAATTTACCTATTTTTAGTGACGTGTCCTTTCAAGTTGGGTTAGCGTTACCTACAGTTATTATATTTCAATCTCGTTCAAGTCTTGAGTTCCTGTTAAGCTCTTTTAAGTGTTGTTCCTTTTTCTAAATTGTTTTCTTTCAAGTGTTGAGTTCAGATTTACCTATACCTAAGCAGAATTTATTTGGGAGAACTGAATCCCATGATTTCACGTGACAAGAGTTTTTACTGATTAAAAACAAGGTTGTATTAGAGACTGTAACTACTTTTATATTGAGAAATAACAACTTTTAGCATGAATATGCTTTAGCCGTGACCTAACTACCGAAAAATGTCCCACGAGAGTGCAACGAAAGTAGCGCCAATAATTGTGATGATTTCCGCTATAGGAAGCTGTAATTTCGTATGTAGCCTCTTTAGCCTCTTTCTATAATAAAGTGAATGTTTACTCGCGAGTTTCTATTAGGAGATCATCATCTCACAAGAGCTCAATCGTCGTGATCATTTCTATAATAAAGTGAATGTTTACTCGCGAGTTTCTATTAGGAGATCATCATCTCACAACAGCTCAATGGTCGTGATCATTTCTATAATAAAGTGAGAGCGAGGAGCTAAAACATGATTCCATGTTTTAGGATTGATGGCAGAATGATAAACAGAGTTCAGAGGCCGATGGGGGGTCGGGTTCAGAGAATCGACGAGGAGTGAGTCGTGTACGGCTAAAGCATATTCATGTTTTTTAATTTTAGCCGTCAGGCTCAAAGGAACTGTGGCTTTTTTTATATCTATGCTTCTAATTTTCTAGTGTTTTTCCACAATAAATCTGGTGAAAATGTTTTTTCAATCCTTCTTCTTATGAGAAAAATTAAACAAACTGCCACTAGGGAAGCTTAAGAAATACTATCAATGGGGTTACTTTGACACAAGAGTAATTTTCTACGTGTTTGGTGCGAAAAAAGTGCTTGTACTAAACTGACCCCACTTCCAGGGGTCTGATTAGTACGTTTTTCAAAAATTCCTACGGCCGTTGTAATAAGTTGTCCTTGGCTCTACAGCTTAAACTGCTCAGAAAGACTTGAACTATCAGGAAAAAAATTATGACTCGGCCAAATGTGTAAATAAAACGCTAAATGTGTGATAAACGCTAAATGTGTACATACGATGCTCCAGCTACTGGAATATGTCAAAATCGTACTAAGCTAACCCCACTTGACGGTACTCGTTCTAGTAGTCCACTCTTTCCCTACATATTCGCTAACTAACACATATTTACACACTCACTATCTGCTGATACGTGAGATGAAGTTAGACAGATGGTCGGTCAAGGGTTAAACATTTTAAACAACTGGATGATTTCAAACAAGCTAACGCTAAACACTGAAAAAACCGTGCCTTATAGTATTGATCCAAGAGGCACCTCCCAATCGTCACCTACACCAAACCATTTACACATGTCAAGATAGCTGAGGGTCGTGTAATGTTACCATGCCTTCACATTGTGCAAAGTATTTGGGCGTGTACATTGATACACAACTCAAATCTAAATTTCAAATAAACCAAATAAATAATAAATTAAGAAAATTAGTGTAGGTATATATTTTTAAAACTTTGTAGAATTATCCATAAATATCTAATGAAGAGAGTTTATTTTGCATTGGTGCTATCTGTTCTATCGTGTTGTATTCCGGTTCGGAGTAGTGCGTATATATCCACTCTAATACCAATTATTGTTAGCCAAAAAAGCCATTATCCGCAAAATTATATCTACACCACACTTTTCCTATCTTTAATACATTGAAAGTTCTCCCCTTTGCACAATTATTTAACTTCAATGGCGTAAAACAAATTCTAAAATCCAAAACTTCCAAGTTCCCCCCGCACATTGCTTCCACTAGATTTAAGAATGATTTTAAATTAAGCCTTCCCCTACTCCGAACTGCGTATGCTCAAAAATCATATCGTTGTAGTACTATTAAAATTATTAACCACCTACCCTTAAGTCCACGAAAGAAACTTCTGTTTGAAATGTCTACAAGAACTCTACATTTTGATTTTAAAAATTACTTTTTGACAAATGTAGGGACATAAATAGAGAGTGTTCGTACTTCTCGTATTCATTTTTCCATATACGGAAATGGCCTTCCCGAAACGAAAAGAGGTTTTCGTAACGTGGAAACGCTTTTTGGAACGGGAATAGTCAGCTTTACTAGTGCTCAGTTTTTTCGGAATCGCAATTTCGAGACGACGACAACTTGACCTTTCTCTAGGATAACACTCTAGAATAACTTACCAACTATCATGCAGTTGGCATGGACAGTATGGAGACACACACACACCCGAAAAATCGCCTGAATTTTCCCCGTGCCGTCTGTTGTTGGTTTAACCTTTGTACTTGTCATTCTTTCGTGTTTTTCCCCGCACCTCAACCAGAAGGATCATTAGCGGCTTATAATTGTTGTTGCTTTCGACGTTTTATCGAAGATTTCTGCTTTTTCATTCTTAAGAATTCGTTTCAAGGTTCATTTTACACGTTTTAAATATTCGTGTTCTTTAACGGCTGAATCGTTTTTATATGGTGTAGAGGTAAGTGGTCGTTGTTTCTTACTTCATGTTACATTTTGGAAATTGTCTACTGTGACAATTGACTTTTGATTAGTAATTCACTACAAAATGTCAGTTAACGTTTCTTTAAGAGTTCTTTTTCTCTCGGGCTTACGAAAACGCAACGAGAAATCGATGCAGAAATGTTAGAGCTAACAGCTTGTTTTCGTGTTTACGAGAAATATCAATGCGAGTAATACAAAAACTCTCCAATATCCACAATATTTAGAATAAAAATAGAATAATAATTAAATATTTTATTTAAATTATGGCGAAATTGCGAAAATAATTTTTGAAAATAGTAACGAAAGTTCAACTCATCTTCCACCTCATATAATATAGAAGATTAATTTCATGATGTTTCTTCGTTTCTATGTAGAAGTGTTTAATTGTAAAATTATGAAATAAACTAGTAAAAAAATAAAAAAAATAAAAAAACGCTGCAAATTATTTCACAAAGGTTTATTATTTTTTCAATTGAGTATGATCGTAGTTTTAGTTGGCTTGCGTACGTCATAAGGCCCGTCCAGACTCCTCGGCGTGTCCTATTTCGAGTTGCCACAACCTATACTTCTATAATTATATACGCATGTTTATATTTCTCGATTTGAGCTCCTATCTATTCAAATAATCATTGCCCTAATAATGTCATTATCTAAGTACGTACGAAAAGTCGAGAGGATTTGTTATTAAATTATATGCGTAGGCAAAGCATTGGTATTAATACACAAATATGACCTAGAAAAAACGTAGGAACATGAAATTCGAAAGCAATACAAGTGTAGGAAGACCGCCACCCTGGAGGTACTCCCTCGGTCTCGTTACCTCAGAACCGGAGGTTCACCGCCCTATTACGCTTACACTATCATATCACTCATATTTTTCCATCAACATTCATTTGAAAGTTGTTCATTTTGAGATGAGTGAATTTTGTCCTAACATGAGAATAATAATTATTAGGTCGTGTAGTTGTGGTCGTGCATGATCTGGTCCTAAAGTGTTCTGTTGTACTACTGCCCATTGTTATCCTAACCGTGGAATATTAGCTTGCGCAGTTGTGGTCAAAGCTTCGAAAAAGACACTTTTTCGCCCGTTTTTGGCAAATAGCATCTATGCGAGTAAAGCGATCGGGATGGTTAAACGTTAGGGCCAACTAGACCCCAAATGGACTCTATGTGCGAAAAACGGGGTTTTTAAGTCAATTCTTAGGCGTTTTATGGCCCGGACGGCGGACGGACATTTCAAATTTGGATTCTACGCACCTTGAAACGTTAAGTGACAAAGTTTGAGGGGGGGTTATAAAAATTTTTTGCTATACGGTCACATCGGCTTATTATTGGAAATAATAAACCAATATTATCATCCGAGAAGTTGTCACGGTCTAATTCTACGAACTCTTTGTCTTCTGGACATTTACTCATTGTTTCTTCCTATCACGACAGAATAGTAAATTAATAGTAATTATTACGGAAATACGGAGGGATGGTGGAAGAAAAACAGCAAACGATAAAACATTTCAAGATGGCGAGCTGTGAGAAAGTTGCGAATTAGCGCTGATCCGTGGGTTTATCTAACTCACCCCAACGGATGGAATCCGGAATCCGTGTGTTATCACAAGATCTCGAGTCTAGCATTGGTGGAACGGTCATTTCGCCGTTTTTGAAGAGAAAATTAAGATATGATATTCTGCAATAAAAATATAGGATGGGAGGTACCTGATTTCTATCGCAGAATTTCAGCCGATTTCGGTCCGTTATATATTATTTTTTGTGGTCATCGTCATCATGCCAAGAAAGAATAACTCAAAAGAAGGCATTGTTCTAGGCCTTGAACACAACATTCTCAAGGATCCAAGAGTGTGAATTGTTTTTTGCTCAACCATCAGGAAACTGCTTGGCTAATCTACGCAAACATTCAGAACTTTGAATGAGCTGAGAGATGATGACTTTTACCTACCTGCACTGTGTTTGAAGTCCTAGAAGGTATTTACCATTTCGATTAGCGTGTCATACCTAATATATTTACGCTCCAAGTTCTGTATATCTACTACCCAAGTCATGGGACAAGTGTTGAGAACTGAAGTCATTCATAATGCGTAGGATTTTAACATTTCTATAGTCAGTGCAGTAACTTTATTTTACCAGAAAATTCGCTTAAATAACCAAGTTTCTTCATGCAAATCACTAAGTTTCTTTAGAACCCTACTTGATTCTTCCATTAGAGCTGCGTAGTTCACGATTCTGAATGACATTATTATATGAAGTTAACGTTTTCAGAAAGGTAACCTGCCCAGGAAGGCTATCTAATACTGAACCATCAAAGTTTTGGAACCTATGCAGTTTGCTACGTTTCTTCAAACAAAAAGCTTTGAAAGTTGCTCGAATTTAATTATGTAGGTACTCATTTGGACCTTCCTATGTCTACAGTGGCAAATTTTTACACCATTGCTTAACGAATATTGTTGAAATGAGGTAGTCTTGTGACCAGTTAAAGTTTATTCAACGCATTTCCCATGTAGATATGACCATGATGTCATGTTCCTATCATCTGATTATAGGTACCTACTCACTAGAATAGAGTTGGTAGGAAGTCAAACTGCGTACCTACGCTCCTTTATAGGTCCACACGTCAAAAGTAATCTTCATCTTCTTACTAAACGCTTATGTTCTGGACATCAACTGTGACATTTGTCTTCCATAATAATTTCAATAGTTACCTATGGATTAAGAACTATTTTAGTATTCTTTCAAAATCGTCCCACTTATGTTTTTTCTGAAACTCAACTAGTATGATGTAGATTCCAACAAATATTCAAATAAACTATTGATAATTTACCGGGTATAGAAGTACATACAGTTCAAAAGATGATTTTGATGAAATTTATGCAGTTGGCAATTGACTTGATTTTCTTATTAACTATTATTCAGATGTACTTAAGATACCTAATATGACAAACTAGTCAAGTTGAGGGAAAAGTTGCTCCTGATAGGGGTCTACAAAGAAGAAGAACTCAAGTTTGAAAGTAACGAATTTAAACAAGATACAAAACGTAAGTATTATGGTTGCATTGTACGAAAAAGTACCTACTTACGCTCATAAGGAGGGGAGAAATTCAGGTTGTGGGTGATATTGCAAGAATCTTTCTGTGCAGAGCAGAACGGTGAACACTGTTTGCAAACAATCGCGAGCAAATGCTCGGGTGATGCCCGCGCCGAACAGAAGTAAACCGACGAATCATAAAAGGATTCAGTGTTCGTTGCGCGTCCATTATGAACAGCATATTCTGTGAGATCGCGAGCCGCCGGCTCACTGCACAACTGCATAAATTATCTCCAAAACTTTGAATATGAAAACTCCCATATATTCTCCGTTTCCTTCATATGCGGCGCTTCTCAAATTCAGACAGTATCACTATCGACGCAGCACACAAAGTTTAGAGAACGCGGGTGCTTTGTTCATGATCTTTTGTAGGGAACTTGCTAATGCTCGCAAATACTCACCATTCGGGCGTGCGCAGGCAGTGTGAATGGGAGCGCCCTTTGCGTGTTTCCGAACGTTTGCAAACGTTCGCAAACAATGCTCGTCTGGTGTAAACCCCCCTTGTAGACAGGATCGTGGCACTAAGTAGGTATCGTGACGTCACCGAAAAGTGTGAGTTGTCTCGAATACCCTTGCCTTCTCTTCTAGCTACCTTGGTACGACAGCCCATATTCTCGTGACATCACGCCTGGAGTAGGTTTGTGTTTCCAAGGTCCGTCATTCCGTGACATATCTCAGTACTTAGATTGCAACTCAACCAACCTACATATTTTTCAGAAGAAGTTTGCCGTCTTATGTCAACCTAATACGCTGTTATATATAAAGTTTCAATTCAACTAAATGGATGCAGTAATCATGTCTGTCAACGCTACTATTGGTTGTAGCCAACGATACCAATCTAATGGTGAACGAGATTTTGTTTGGACTAGGTTCTTGCAGTTACTTAATCAGTGCCTAAAAACTAAAACGCTGCAAATTATTATGCAATGGTTTATTATTTCCGTGTTAGATAGCCCTTCTACGCAGATCATTGGTCTATAATTATTAAACCCCGTATGTAATATATGATCATAACATGTCGCATTGTGCCTTCGAGAAGGGTTCACACTTTTACAGTTCCAAGACCCCGCAATTTTATACTTCACAGCAAAGATGTTTAAAAAATAGAAAAATTATGCTTGAAGTAATTTACGTTAGCGCATGCGCAGAATGGAGTAATGATTTGAGAAAAATGGAATTGGTAGGGTACCATCTACAGCTTAACCCACCAATATCCCAGAAAACGTAATTAAATTTGATGACAACTATGCCTTGTTCCTCGGACTACACCTTCGCGCATGCTCAGGAGCTAATAATAATGCAATCATGTTGAATTTAACATGGAATAAATGAACCATTGTCCCCCAACTATGCACCAAATTAGAGCGGGAATGGACGACTAGGGAGTAAAAAACGCTGCAAATTATTTCACAAAGGTTTATTATTTTTTCAATTGAGTATGATCGTAGTTTTAGTTGGCTTGCGTACGTCATAAGGCCCGTCCAGACTCCTCGGCGTGTCCTATTTCGAGTTGCCACAACCTATACTTCTATAATTACTAGCCGCTCCGGCTCGCTACGCTCGCCTCCACGTCCAGCCGGGGGGCAAGCCCCCCGGACCCCCCATTCAATTGCTCGCTTCGCTCGCAAAGTGTGGCATGTAGGGAATATTGCTCGCTTCGCTCGCAAAGTGTGGCATGTAGGGAATATTGCTCGCTTCGCTCGCAAGGTATACTGCCCACCCAACTTGGCAGACGTTTTTTTCTGTAGGAAATTCTTACAAACAAATTAAATCTTATAAAACTACGTGGAACCACGAAAAGTTTATTAGGGGATGTTGCTCGCTTCGCTCGCAAGGTATACCTGTATATCCTTGAGGAAGTTATACTGCCCACCCAACTTGGCAGACGTTTTTTTCTGTTGGAAATTCTTACAAACAAATTAAATCTTATAAAACTACGTGGAACCACGAAAAGTTTATTAGGGGATGTTGCTCGCTTCGCTCGCAAGGTATACCTGTATATGTGTAGGACAAAGTCCGTATTTATTCTGTTGAAATGGCTCTCGCTTCGCTCGCAAGGTATTGCGTAGAAGTTCAAATGGGAACCCCCCTGTGAGGGTCCCTTCTGGTAAGCAACGTTGTGTAACGGCGGCCCGGGTCGATTAAAAATGTAATTTTAACGATTCGCCTCGCTTCCGCTCGCGATTTGACCAACTTAACGTCACTTTTTTCGATATCCGATTTCGGATTCAGATTCGGCGGACCCAAAGCTGTATTTCGCCCGCGAAAACCGTTCCGAAAAACGTACCTTTATGGGGTATATTTTAATCGGAAAAAACCAAGTTTTTCGGCGGACTTTTCGAGAAAACGGGTCCGTACTCTCGCATTTTTTTAACGCATTTCCCGATACTTTTTTCGCGATCCGATCGCGCCGTCGTCTTCCTCGTAGGAAAACCTACGAAACCCGTATTTTTCCGGAATTGTCAACGGCCGTTTAGAGGGGTAGGGGAAGCGGGGAAGTCCAAAAAGCGCACATTAACCGGAACTTCCACCCCCCTCCCGCCCTACGGCCCATGGTTCGGCTGGGATTAAACAATTTTAAATTCGCTCGTGCCACCTTTCGGAAAATCTCAAGAAGATCCCCCCACTCGTACACTCCCCCCACTCAGCCGTTTGGCCGTGCATAGACACGACAGACAGACAAACAGACAGACAAACAGACGGAGTTTCATTCTTATAAATAATAGAGATCTACTCATGTTTATATTTCTCGATTTGAGCTCCTATCTATTCAAATACCTAGTTATTGCCTTAATAATAGCATTATCTAAGTACGTACGAAAAGTCGAGAGGATATGTTATTAAATATGCGTAGGAAAAGCATTGGTATTAACACACAAATATGACCTAGAAAAAAAACATATATTCATGCCTCGAAGGAACGCCGTACACACCTCATGGTGCCGCGGTGTATTATATGGGTATAACACGTAAAAGTAATAAATATCCATTCTCCTACACCCCTCTGCTACGCCCCTGGTCACCCGAGACACCACAAGGTGCCGCGGCGCCTCCTCTCACTCCACACTTGCTTCTCCGTGCAGCACACATCGAGGGATCCCCCACTCTTCTTTTCTGCCATCGAATACTCTCGATACTATCGATCCAGCCTCCCAACACATCGATTTGATTTTGAAATAAAACGACCTTCTGAGCGCCAAAATTGAAAAAGTTCCAGTCAGGCAGCATGATTGTATGAACGAATTTTCTCAAATTACCTATTGTATTGTGATATGTTAAATTGTATCGGAATTTGAGTACAAAGAGATAGTTAAAACTAGCAACAAACTGAATAAAATTCGGCGATTCAAAAAATATTTTTTGCAGTTTCTATAGATTTTTTAGCAAATATTAATTAAATTTAAGTACGTTTTCAGCATAATTTTGTGCAACCATTTTTTTATGTCCTACATGATCGTTGGAAATTTCGTTTTGACGAAAACTCTGCTAACATTTTTAGAAAATAAAAGTCGGGCATGTAGATCAGAATGATGTGTATTGTTTGGTGGTCTGGATGCTCGCAAGCTCGCATCTCAAGAAGACATAACATCAAGTAGTCAATCCCTTAGTAAAAATGCAGATTAGTTGGGCATGTAGATCAGAATGATGTGTATAGGTTGGTGGTCTGGATGCTCGCAAGCGCTCGCACCTCAAAAAGACATAACATCAAGTAGTCAATTACTTAGTAAAAATGCAGATTAGTTGGGCATGTAGATCAGAATTATGTGTATAGTTTGGTGATCTGGATGCTCACAAGCTCTCACTCCACCCCCCGCTCACCCACCCTCACCACCAACCGTGACCCCCTGCCAAGCGTGCCAGGCGTGCGTGAGTAAGACTAACACTCAAACCTCGAAAAATACGCTTTTTCGCCCGTTTTTGGCCCATAGGATCTATGCGAGTAAAGCGATCGGGATGGTTAAACGTTAGGACCAACTAGACCCCAAATGGAGTCTATGTGCGAAAGAAAGGGGTTTTCAAGTCAATTCTCAGGCCTTTTATGGCCCGGACGGCGGACGGACATTTCAAATTTGGATTCTACGCACCTTGAAACGTAAAGTGACAAAGTTTGAGGGGGGGTTATAAAAATTTTTTGCTATACGATCACTCACATAGGCTTATTATTGGAAATAATAAACCAAAATTATGCTTGAAGGAATTTACGTTCGCGTATACGCAAAATGGAGTAATGATTTGAGAATTTTGGAATTTAATAGTTGACCATTTACAGCCTTACCCGCACATTCCCTGAAAGTTTCATCAAAATCGGATGAAAACTGTTGGAATTAGGTAGGTTCGTTTAAAAAAGAATATAATATGCGCACTTCACGCGCAGTAGCTACTAATGATAGGATTATGTTGAAATTGCTAGGGAATGCTCAAATTAACCTTACCATCTATTCTCCAAATTTGAGTGAGATCGAACAACGGGTGCGTGAGAAAGAATTTACGTTTGCGCATGCATTAATGCAAGTATTGATTTGGGAACTACGAAACTCACAGGGGACCTTCTTCACCCTAACCCGCACATTCCATGAAAATTTCATAAGAATCGGTTTAATATTGTGGAAATTAAGTTTGTCACAAGGATTAGAGGACATACACACAGAAACACACGCACACACACACACACAAACACTTACACACACATGTTGAGGTCTAGTCTAGTCTAGTCTAGTTTAGTCTAGTCTAGTCTAGTCTGAATGAAATGAACATAGATACATACATCAATGGACAAAGTGAACCCAATAGCTCATTTTTCCTTTTTTGAAAGAAAATGCACTAAAAATATTGAACTAGGAAAATACTGAACCGTAAGATAACGAGGTAAGAAGGTATGTAGGCGGTGACACGCAATGGCGCTGATTCACATAGTTTACTCGTCACCATGACAACAAGGTGAAATAATAAGTTTTTTTAGCCTTGCCTCGATGTAGGGATGCGCTATTGTGCTAAGGATGAGATGGATATTTCGTTTTCGACTCAGATGAAAGGAGGGTGTTGGGTGCACGTTTACTCATTCCAACTTTCTCCCAACATTCCTCCTTAGGCTCATTCCGACGTCTTCAAGAGACCTTCTTACCCATCCACCAGTTAGGTCTTAACAATTCCACTGCCCGAACTACCTGCCATAATGTTCCACAATTATCTGAGTCCCACAATTAGGGAAAGTCCGAAGCCGCGACCAACCCAACTGAACCGGGCGAAATTTATAATTGGGTACCTAAACATAAAGTAGAATCACCCACCTACCTACCTGTTCAGTTGGAAAATTCCAATACCAAGGTATCTGTAAACCCTTACCTGAAAGTACACCTGTAGGTAGGTACCGAATGTAGGTACACTATGCCTTCTAAGATCTGAGGCTTAAAGATGTTTCGCTTCCGAGTTTACTTATAGATTGCGGAAGCATCGTTTTAACTTTCAAAAGATGAAAAATATTTTCTCCAAAATCAAATTTCCACTCGCATGTTATGTTGTAGACCATTCTAAACAAATTTCGTTTCGTATCTGCTTCTCGATCTGTGTCCGCGAATCCTTGTAATAGGATTAATTTCTAAAGTTTTCAAGCGATTTAGATGAAACTGTCAGGGAATGGTGGGGTTACTTGGTCAAGCTGAAGAATGGTAATTCTTCAGGAAGGAAGGGAATGGTCCTCTATTACTTTCATTGAACCTACCCAAATCAATACTTCAATCTTTGCACGCACAAACGTAACTTCCTCAACCGTGGAATAAGTGAGCACAAGCCCGTTGCTGGAGTCCATTTGAACTTAATTTCGATCAGTGATATGCGATAAATGAATATGACATCAGATATACATAAATATATGTATACTTCCATTTTCACTGATTTACAGTCCAAGCTCGAACCACCAGAAAACCCCAAGCCTGAGAAATCGATCAAAGATGAATTTTTCTTTTAACCTTTTTCGTTTTTCTTATTAAGTTTTACTGAAAAAATGTTGTTTTGTCAGTTGATTCCAAATATACCTACCAAGTTTCGTTATTTTTGACTAAATTCATTTGATGAACATCTAAATTTTGTTGAAATATACGTACAGTAGGTTTTTGGATTGGAGTACGAGAATGTACGGTAATTTTGAAGAGATTGGTCACAGGTGTCTGGAAGGCGATGAAGGTTTTCCCACGAACACGATCTACCATATTCACGGGGAATCGTCAAAAACATCCCCAGGAAATAGAAAAACCTTACCCCTAAATCGTACCTGTTCCTAAACGTGATTTTTTCATGAATCCGTAAATATAAATAGTACTTAGTGAAGACACGCGGATTCATGTGCGTATACTCAATATTGTTTTGTTTATAAATAAATGCGAGCAAACGACGCCTCGTCTTTCTCGGAAAACCCTTGGCATTGATATTGTATTTTGAAACGATCGCGTCCCCTCTTGGAATGCGTAGTTGCGCTCGAATACATGCTAAGCGTGAGGATTGTCTGAGTAGTTTCTATAAGAACAAATCCCTGAATTATGTTAAAATTTCAACAATTTCAGGGATTTATATCCAGCGCCTTTTTCTTGTGTGTAAAACAGAACCTTATAATTGAATTACCAGTTTCTTAACTTCTGAGAGAATATTTCTAGACATTCTCGACCCTACCAAACTCCGGTTATTTGGAATTTTTGAATAAAATCCGCTTTTTAAGCAAAGTAAATATTTTGTGGTTCTGCTCATATATAATGGCAAAATTAATACTTCACAATATGTTATTCGGGAAGAGAATTTTTCTGGTTACAGGTTCCACTATTTTTAAGCGTAAAAATGGTGCGTCTTGTTCAAAATATCCCAATTTGAGCTATGAAGAAAAATGTTAACTATGGTTATTCGACCGTGAAATTTATATTTATGGATTCATGAAAAAATCACGTTTAGGAAAAGGTACGATTTAGGGGTAAGGTTTTTCTATTTCCTGGGGATGTTTTTGATGATTCCACGTCAAAATGGTAGATCGTGTTCGTGAGAGAACCTTCATCGCCTTCCAGAAACCTGTGTAGTAGGGTAATGGATGACCATGAGTTGGCAACCCTGCAACCGTGCCTCCCCTGTTCCATTTGGGTTAGCATCTTCATTTGCTCCCACAAGACTATGATGGCGGGTGACGTTAACCTTACACTAGTCGCGCGTACCTCACAGGTGCATGATATTCTTATTTTTGGCGCTACAGTCATACGCAGTATTCTGCTCCCCTTCCCTCTCGTATATCCTCCTAACTTCCATTTCTCTCGTGGCCAGTGCTAACACGGCTACGGTCTTTACCACATCAGAGGAGTTACAGACCTAATCATCTCACAGGTCCAACGGGACTATTCATGTAAGTTATTGTAACTGAGGACTTTAGTAAGTTACGAAGCAGCCCCTAGAACGCACCACAGCAATAGGTACTAACGCAGAGGAAGACATCAATAGATATAGAAAATGGTCTGATTCCTTTCAGGTCAACAAGCAATGAAAAAACACCAACTGTTCTTGTACTATTTTAGGAAAGTACTGGTGTTTAGGCCACATAATTCCAATATGCGAAGACTGTCACTCTAGTCAGAAGATGATCAGAATGTGAATGTAGACCAAGAAAGTTCCTTCAGTTAGGTACCTATGTTACTTAGATTATGATAAGATATATGTATCTTAATTTTACACAATAAATACTTGCATTACTCTCAAATTTCTAATCATCAGAGGATTTGAGATCAAATTTTAGTTCAGGTATGCCTATATTTCGTGATAGAAATACTTTTTTGTGATGATGGAGGATTCTAAAAATTGTATCTGGTTGCTTCCATTCCATCATATCATAGTTCGAATTTGGTCATTAGTTATTGCCTTTTATTTCATTGTGAAAATTATATAAGTGAAACTAGGACTGAACTATGTTGACCTACCTTTACACCTTGCACTTTTTTGTTTCCTACTTCAGACAAGGGCTTTTAATGCCTCCAGAATTTTTAAGTGTTTTTCTACATTAAAAAATTATGAAAGCACCTCACTGGTGCAGTGCGACTATGAATGAGACGTTAAGCGGTGCGACTAACGGAAGGTTAAGGGCACTTGGTACCCCAACAAAAATTTTTCAACCTTTTTTCCTTTTTTTGTCTTAAATAAAACTAGATTCATTCCTGATAATATATTGCATATAATATTTACAAAATTCAAATGTCTCACAAATTAACTTAGAAGTTGCCCGCCTCATAGTCCGCTGCCCCTGCTTCTTCAAATTCAAACAGCTAGGGAAAGTCGATAATATCCAAAATACTGGTACTTACTAATCCAAATCCTAATTTCTTCTTGGAGGAAGATAACCAGCTTGAGTCGCCGGATGAAGTACTAGGAAAAAGAGGGGTTTCAGAGAAAGAAGTTCCAGGAACGGAAGGATCATAGGAAGCCAAAGGATGAGAGGATGGATGGTAAGTGGCAAATTTAGGACGCAGAATCATCTTCACGCAACTTCTTGGAGAAATTCGTGATATGGTTGACCTTCTTGAATATTCTTTTACTTTTCGTCATTGCGTATAGCACCAAACCTATACTGACTAAACGAATTGCGGACTAACCGAACACGAAAAGATGCACGGACGAGTGGAAACGTAAACAACATAGAATAACATAACATTCTATCATTGTTATCATCTTATCATTCTAGTTGGTTGGTACTATGCTCTGATTGTGTGAAGTGAAGTCATTGAGGTTACTAACTCATTCTCACATACTCAAGACATATTAGTTCACCAAAACGTCGCAGAAGCGCGAATATCGTTACTTTTTCGTTTTATGGCTCTCCTGACAAGTAGCATATTTTTGCGCATCGGACCCTCTATCTTGGGATCTACTGAACCGAATTCATTTTTCTTTCTTTAGAAATCTGCGGGAATAGTTTATCAAAATAAGTTATTGTAATTACGGGACAGATAATCGAAGTTACCTCAAATACCACCAATATTTCCGAAATTTGCTTCGATATTGTAATGCGGCAAATTAATATTTTTTCAATCTGATTCCGCAGATCTTTAGATCTTTACAAGATCTATCAGTTTAAAAAAAAAAGATCATCGAAACCGGCGCAACGAGTGCCGAGATAATGGCTCACGAATTTTGCCATTTTTGGGGGGGTACCAAGTGCCCATAAGCTGAAGTTGCCAAAAACTCTCCATCACAACTAGGTACTCCCTATTAGTTGCTGATGACGGTTTGAGATTTTTCTGGCTCATACGCGTCTTGTTTTCCCCGCCGTATGCAAAGTTTGTTTGACCAAATGTTCAAACAACGTTGCTCTAGCTCCCGTTCACAATACTACTCCCCATATAGTTCCTATTGAAATCTATGTGAGTTCAGATCGATCCAAACTGAAAGACAAAAGTATACAAAAGAAGAAGAAAAACGTACAAAGTAAGAAATAGGTGTACCTACATGAAATAATATAAACGTAATTTTATAATATAAAAGTAGGTAAGAAATATACAAAAGCGGTTAATCGTTTCAAATATACTAGGTACTCCTCGTACTCATATTTGGAGTAGTGATAACTAAAAATTCGCCACTGTTCTGAGTAGTTGGGTAAATTTTGCAGGATTACGATTGGTGGAGTAATGACTCCAATAATGATGAATGATGAATGGAGTAGCGCATGCGCGAAACTAAAATTGATTGACACAAAACCCCGAGACTAATAGACTGATTTTTATGAAATTTGCAGGGACTTTCCGGATTATAAAAAGCTTTATAAAAAAGGCCTTCTGTCTTTAAATTTCTAGAAATGGTTAAGATAAAAAATTCAAATTCAATTAACTTCCGAAATGACACTCAAAACTTGAGCAAAATTTGCTTTTAATTGATTTATGGACGCTAAATTTATCTTACCGTCACTAGCGAACTAGGTAAAACATACGAAAAAACATCGTTACCTACGTAAACGTAAACAATTTTAAAATTGATTTTCAAAAAACTCAACTTTAAATTCGATTAAAAAAAAAAAACCAAGTTCCTGGGAGAAACGTTGGAGTTTAATTTAAAAACCAATTTAAGGATAGAAGGCCTTTTTTGTAAAGCATGTTAAAATCTGAACTGTCCGAATAAAGAAATATTATTGGCTCCTAAACGTTCCCTAATAAATTGCATTGTGTTGGATAAATAGTAGTCTATGCGCATGCGCAAACGTTAATTTCTTATAAAGTCGATTTCTTATGATCTATTGGTCCGATTTCCTTCAAACTCGAGGGGTTGACGGGTCTAGGATGATGCCCTTTGTATTTTATCGCATTTGGTTGAATAATAGGTAACTATTACCATAACCATAACTTTTATGTGGGTGCCGAGCCATGTGGGTATTCATGGCAATGAGTGTGCAGATGCCCTTGCAAGGAGAGTCATAGGTGATAACTCCATCGATATGTTGCCGATACGCATTGAGCATCAAATCTCCTACATGCAACATAAAGCCGATTCCATCTGGCATGAGCAATGGCAGGGTGAGGTCAATGGTCTGCGTGGTATCGTGCAGGACCTGTGCCTGGTGGGCTCTTTCGTAACCCAACTTCCAAGGAGGGATCGAATAGTGGTCAACCTGGTTGCCACTGGCCATACCCGTCTTACAGACACCTGCTTAGTGCAGAAGCTCGAGATGTTTTGTGTGGGAAGTGAGGGGGTGATCTGTCCAATCGCCACTTTCTGGAGGACTGCCCAGCCTTTTGGACCTCTGAGTTCAGCATCAGCCCCCTTTGTGGGTTGATATATAGCATTTCCGAATTGAGTTAAACTTTTTCCATTTAGGTTTAGTTTTTTTCCATTTAGGTTTAAACCTTTTCCACTTAGGTTTAGACCTTTTCCATTCAGATTTAAACATTTTCCATTTGGATTTAGACCTTTTTCATTTAGATTTAAACCTTTTCCATTTAGATTTAAACCTTTTCCATTTAGATATAAACCTTTTTTTCCAATTGGATTTAAACTCCATCAAAACGTCAGTAGTTAGCCCCATCATAGTAAGTAAGTGCCTACCTACTGAAATTTCATTAGGCTAGAAGTAAAAAAAAAGGAAACGGTAAGAGAAAATACGCATTTTTGAAAGCTTGTTATGAATCGGAAATCTCAGTAATGGATAAGGAGCCGAAGGCGTTTGGTTGAGAAGGAATTTGTTAATTTATAACTTCCGTTCATGAGAAATTCTTGTGTTCTTGTGTTCAACAAACATGTGTTCATTATTATATATATTACATTTCTGTGCATAAAAAAACACTTGCATGATTTAATTTTCAAGTTGTGGCATAATAACGTCGGGTTAGAGGTAAAAGTACCGAAGAGGTAAATTCATATTGTGCGAAAATCAAATTAAAATTTCAAAAGTTAGTTTGGTAAATATGATGATAAATTATTTTCTTAGGTTGGATACATAGTTTGATGATATTGATCACCAATAATAACAACAGTTAAATAATCATAATATTATGCAGTTGATTTTCCCACGTGTTGAATTTGTGACTTGGGTACTTTTACCTCTAAGTTTCGATAATTTCCTGAGTTTAAATCCAAATGGAAAAGGTTTAAATCCAAATGGAAAAGGTTTAAATCCGAATAGAAAAAGTCTAAATCTAAGTGGAAAAGGTCTAAATCTAAATGGAAAAGGTTTAAATCTAAATGGAAAAGGTCTAAACCTAAGTGGAAAAGGTTTAAACCTAAATGGAAAAGGACTAAACCTAAATGGAAAAAGTTTAACTCAATTCGGAAATGCTATATTATCCTGATCAGACAAGGTCCGGTCCCTGTTGTTGTACCTGAGAGCCGCTGAGCTCTACTACGAAATGTGATATCTGATCTGTGATATATTAATATAGTCATAGTTTTATTTCACTTTTTACTGACCGTATATAGTAGCATGTATATAGTTATTAGCCTATTTTATATCAAGTCTTGGTTGTATTATTTTATTTTTGGGTTTTTTTTTATCCTTAGAATCGTGCCGCTTCCAAAGTCCCTTTGGACACCTTGTTCAATGCCGCTGATGACCCTTCCGGTTGAGGTGCAGGTAACTATTGAGCATATGCAAACCTAATATTAGTTGACACTCCGAGAAAATTTGATCGGTTTTGATGAAATTTTCATTATTGTGTGGGTTAACATCAGAACAATCTGCGCACATTCAAACAGTAATTTATTATAGCTCTTTTTCCATTCAAGCATGTACACACATGCATTAGATACTGTTCTATTTTTCATCCAATCATTTTGATTCTTAGGTACCTAATTTGTTCTTCAATTTTATAGGTATGTACTTCCAAGTTTCGAGTGAAGAAGCTATACTGTCCACTTACTTAGCAGACGTTTTCTATTGCCATTCTGTACGGGAATACTTCCTTAGTTGTAAGTTTGCATCTCAGGCACCAGTCACTTAATCCTAATTTGTTAGAATTTATCGAAATATTGGTATGTGAGCTAGGGTGGAGGGACCACGGACCAGTGATTGACATCTCACCAAGAAGGTTTAATAATGAGGCATTCAAAAGTGTTTTACGGGCTTGATCCATTTGAATTTTGAGGCAAAATACCTTCTCAGTAAAGTTTAAAGGCGGGAAAAGGTTTCAGGCGGGTTTTTGTGAAATCTGGAGAGGTTACCCAACAAAACCTCGTGTTGTGATTTCTTTGGTGCTGTTTCTTGTGATTTTGCTAAGGAGGTAGGTAAGCGTTTTATTTTGCTTCACCATGCCCTCCACATTTTCAAATTCGATTGTTTCCATGGTTTTTCTCAAACAGTTTTTTGTGTAGATTGCATTTATGCAATAAATTTTTTTGGAAATAATCAAAGATAACATGTGAAAATGCAAATATCAATTACTAATTCCCAAACTGATGCTCCCCTCAGTGATTGACAGTGCTGTAAATATGGATCTCTATTCGTTCTTTATTTTTCACTCACAAGCAGCTAGTTACCATTAGAATCGTAATTAGAATACCTAAGGTATCAAGAAAACATTGTACCCATCTTGTGATGGAACATCCGGTGTTATTTTCAACTTTGTCTTTATGAATACTCATATTAATTTTATATGAATATTAATAAACCTAAGTTCAAATGCTCAACTTATTTGTAAAAATGTTGAAATAAATGTTTTGTTGATACAAGGAATCATTTATTGCAGAAGAGCTGCTATGTCATAGGGTGTCAATCACAGGTAAACAAAAAATGTGGCTGTATATGACAGACTAGACGTTCAACAGCACGTCCAACCTCCCATCACCAGTGCCATCTAGATCCAATTCTTCTTCATATTCAACCTCCGAAACAACGTTTTCTGATCTGTCTGTCCAACTAGTCTGTATTTTACTAAAAGGATTGATTTAGGATATTTTTCTTATTTTTGAGATGCGAGCTTGCGAGCATCCAGACCACCAAACTTCAAAAATCAGTCTTATATATTATGTAGTCCTGTTTCATTATTCGGAGTCCGATTATGGTTTATAAGGAGGCTGGTGGTGGGGGGTATGACGGTGCTCTTGAACGCCAAGTGTCAAATACTGGGTCAAAAAATTGATTTCGAAAAAACGAATTTATGATGTTTTGTGTTTGAATTAGTGATTTTTTCAATACCGAGCGATTTGAGGACATCCTGATGCAGCAAAAGAAGTAAGCTTCAAGTTTGAACAAACGAAAAAACAAAACTTAATTGCTTGTCAAAGTCAAAATGTCTCGTTAGGTGTCCAACAGTGGTCCCACCACCCTATGACCCTTTTACCTTATTTGCCAATAAAGGATGATAATTAGGATTATTACTATCACGTTTATATGAAGTTATTCTCACTCGTCGCAGTTGAAATTCCTCTACTGTAAGGGAGGGACTTACTTCCGTGCACCAAAGACTTCCTTCGTACATTGAATTAATATTATAATAAACTTCAATATTGATTAGGTACTTACTGTTAAAAAAGGAAATTAATCTCGAAATTTAAATAAGTAGCTACTTACCTATCTGCTTAATCGAAGAAAGTACCAAAGTCTAAAATACTTTGTGCATTATTTACGCCCAACCTAATAACACCTATTACGAGTAGAAAAACTGCCTAACATTCTTGCTGGTTATAGGTAGTACCTAATTTTTACATAGGCTGGCTTACACAAGCATCGATTTCTTTTGTTGCATTATATTCCAACAGCCGCTCATATAAGCAATGAGGAGAAAACCGCAATGAAAATGTTTAGGAAGTTAACTGCAAACCCATAAAAATAGCTCGTGTTAGTGTTCCTGTTTCATTTCATTTCTTATTTCACCTGTGAACCGAGCTTCCAATCGCCATCAGAATAACTTCAATGCTATGCATTTAAATAATAATAATAACTTCAATACTCTAAAACTCAAGGTACTTTTGTGGTTTCTATAGTTTGATGGTTTGAACTCACTTGGCGTTCAAGAGCACCGTACCTAATACCCCCCACCTCCAGCCTTCGTATAAACCATAATCGGCCTCCGTGTAATAATCAGCCTCCGTATAATGAAACAGGCCTACGTAATAGATAAGACTGATTTTTATAGTTAGGTGGTCTGGATGCTCGCATCTCAAAAATAAAAAAATATCCTAAATCAATCCTTTTAGCAAAATACAGATTAGTTGGACAAACAGATCAGATTTACGCCTAAAATGACGTTACGGAGGTCGAATATGAATATGAAGAAGAATAGGATCTAGATGGCACTGGTGGTGGGGGTTGGACGTGCTGTTGAACGTCTAGTTTTGAATTCTCTCATCTCAAAAATATCGCACCCGTCCTAGAATAAGGGTACAACTCAAAAATCGCGATTTTTGAGTTAGTTGTGGTTCTGAGAAGTAGAAACGGTCTAGTTTGTCTGTAGAAGGTGGAGATATGTGTAGGGCACTCTAATTCCGCTAGAGAGTGCGTGTGTCTTTCTTCTATGGAGGGAGTAACCAATTCACGTCCTAGGAAGAAAGACACAACTCAAATGAGTTCAGATAGTCTGTGTTTCGTTTTGAGTTGTTTCCTTTTTGTGTGGACAATTTTAACTTGTGTCTTTCTTTTCTGAACATTTTGGATCCTGACTGGTGAGATTTCAGTGTTTGAGTTGGAACAACTCAAAAATTCTTAAAAAAATCAACAAAACCGTTCCCCCCACTCCCTTCCCACTGTCAAAAAAACTATTTATTCACCATGGGGGCGTTAGAGTAATAATGTAGGAAACAAGTTTCGCGAAGATTAATAAATTATGTTCATCGTGTTCCAAAGAACGGGTAGCCAATGGTGTGGAAGGAAAACTTTGAATGCGATTTGCCGAAAATGACAATTTTTGAGTAGTACCCTTATTCTAGGATGGGTGCGATATACTCATTTGAAATCGCTAATTGCGTGTCTCACAAACACTAAATTTATAACTTACTAGCTGAGCCAATTGGTTGGGCTCGCTCGTCCAAGACATGACTGTAAATCACATTGTACCATCTCATAAATTTCTATTAAACTATGTCAGTACTGCCGTTCAAAAGCTCAGCACCTTAAGCTAAATAGGAACAAAAAATGTTACAGAACCCACTCAGCTGATTAGAGTAGTTTCTCAAGTTGTTACTGTACTCTATCCCATCCTAAATTACAGCATTTTAAGTTACTTACTGGGTGGCCCCCAAATTGAAATTTTAAATTTCCCTGACCAAATTTCAGATTTCCCAAAAAAAATTCAAATTCATTTTTAGTTTGTTTTATTTTCTCGTCATTTTAATGTACCTTTAATGCTTTTAAAACGAAAATCGTATGATTTAAAGAAGAAAGTATGAGAAGTATGATTTCATTGCCCTCGAAGTGCTCAAATGTCATAACAATTTAACCTAAATGTAATACGATAATTTACGAAAATTCACCCGTACGATATTTGCTGCATGACTATTTATTTACTATTTTAAGGTCTCTCAATTTGTGATCTGAAGCTATTTGTTAAAAGTCCACATCTTAATCATTTGAGTTTAATTTTTTTTTTTCCTTACATGGATTTCTTAGCTCTGGGGATAATTCAAAATTTTCGTCCGACAGAAAAACATGTCACGCTTTTTTTCACTCACTACTAATTGTGGCCAGAGACAGTATAACTTCCTGATTTCCCATCTCACCAAAATCCTTCGTTAGAAAATTCCTCTGTGAATTTATAACACATGACTCCACAATGGGCCAATTTACCCCTCCTTAACATGCGAAGTCCTAGCTTATACATACAAACTAGTTTCTGGACTCTTACTGGATCAATCCACTACTCTGGAGTGCTACCTGGAGTACTACTGGAGTGCTCTGGAGTACTACTTTTTTCTCCCTAGTTCAATACTCTGTTGATTTTTCTCATAAATGGTTTATTAGGTGATATAGTTAGGGAAGCCAATGGCACATCCATTCCTTTTTTATGTGCGTGTAGCGTTGTTACTTTTGAACAATTTAACACCACTCTTGATAATTATTTGTTATTCGTATAGCTCACCTATGAAATAATATGTACCTACCTAAAATGATAAAGTACGCTATTGAAGTTTGATTGTTTAGGAGTTATACCTGAAAACGCTTCAAATAATTACACCAAGTTTTAATTTAAAAAATTCAATTCCAGGTTTTCCCTGACTATTCCAGTTGGGGGCCACCCTGAGTTAGGAATAAAATTAGCTACTGAGCTCATTCTGCTGATTTGATTGATGCTTCAAGTTGTAATTATACTCAGGCAGAGAGATCCCGTTTCCACCTTCAGCATCCTGAGTTGAATATGAACAAAATGAGTTATTTTATCTATTATATAAATGGGAATTTCGGTATCCCATCTGCATTTGACGTGACAAGTTCGACGCATATCCAGTTTTTCCGTAATTACAAATTCTTTTACCCAGGTGACATCGTTGGGGAAAGCCTGGAGTATTGTAATATAGCCTAAATTTATTCCGGAACTTCCTCGTCAATTTACGCCCATCCTCATGAAAATCGGTGGAGCCGTTCGGCCCTGATGTAT
>CM061046.1:10360550-10481086 GCA_030762985.1 Adelphocoris suturalis
AATTATTTTCAAATAAAATAGATAATATCTGCAAAAAATCTAAAAATTCAAATGTTTTTTAAATGGCAGAATAAGATGCATAATATTCTCAAGTATTCTCATCAATATAATGTAGTGGATGTAAAGTGCAGGACAGATGAACTGCAGATAATGCTATTTCTCTAGTGAAAGGGTACGCCAGAATACTCATACTTAATTATAAACCTTATATATACGGATTCTATGGATGAATAATGATAATAATGAATATAAACACTCATTACCCAACCACTGAAAATCAATACAATCTGTTTACAGACTTCTTCGGAATATCATGGGCGTGGAGACAGCTGCCAATTATTCAGCGGATAATAAATATTAAAATTGAATGAAATCTGAGTTTTATTCCAACCTGATTATATGCCCAGTTGAATTGAAATGCATACATCCTGTGTCCACAAGTTTTATCAATTTTAGATCAAATGACTTGTTAACAATCAAGAAACGGGGTGATACGAACGAAGATTTTTATTTACTATTTAGATTTTTATTACAAATTATTACATGAGGGCCAGTAAAAGTTTTAGTTTCATTTTCCTGATCTGGGTTTTATTTATTTATTTAGTTTATTACGGGCAAGCCCAGTTTACTTTACTATACAACTGTACTATACTATATAGGGGCGTAGAGAAAAACTCAAGAAATCGATTCTAGAGCTCATTTCTGATCGAAAGTATCTCTGATTGATTTATTTTAAACGCTTCGTTTTCATGTTATTCAATTTTTGAGATTTTATTCGTGCTTTGTACCTCATAACATTAACATGGACGTAACTCCCCCATGAACTCAAAACTAAGAACACCTTTGGAGGATCGTTAAATTTCCTACAACCCTGATATAAAGCAAAGTTGTTCCCTACGGTTTTGGGGATTTTACGGCGGGCACAAGCTGTCAACTTTTGAACGGCATAGTCATTTTTACTTTTACTTTGCTAATTGGGGGAGAAAAGTATGTTCGTATGTTCGAAACATGGATTTTTCCACCAAATCGAGGGTTTTCGTGAAAATAACCCTGTATGAAAATGCGAGTTTGGGGCAGTCTCTACGTATTTTTTCACTTTGAATCGAAAGGTAACACTCGAAAACCTCCCCAACTCCGACATAACAGAGTTTTACGCCTTAACTCACGAATTTCTAGTTTATTTTTGATGCTCTCTTTCATGTGTTTTTAAGTCTAAAACTAGTTAGTTAAACTGTAAAAATAGGTTATAACGGACTTGGGGAGATCTTCAAGTGTTTCCATTCGATTCAGCGTGAAAAATTACGTAAAAACCGGCCCCAAGCGAGAATATGTTTAGAGGGTCGTTTTTCAAAAATTCTCTCGATTTCGATGAAACCGATTTTGTTGAAAAACCATGTTTTTCAACAAACAAACATAATTTTAACCTCTAATTAGTATAGTAAAATGAAAATTGATCATACATCTAGAAAGCAGAGATCTTGGGCCAGTTTTTACAGATGAGGTACTCGAAAAACAGTACAGAAATGTGACATTCACAGTCGGTTAAAAAACTAGAATTTCTCATACTCGTGGGAATGTAATGTTCAGGCAGTTTTTCCAACAAATAAATAGTAAAAAAAATTTTAATTTTGCATTAAATATGAAGGGAATTTAACGTTCTTTTTAACGGCATCCTTACTTTTAAACTTATTTTTCGTAGAGTACTTATTTGCACAGTGAAAAGAATAAATTGATGGAAAATGAGTGGAAATATAATTGAATTAATTGTAACACTAACAAAAAACAGTGTTATATTTTCAAAACAAACATTAATTCAACAAGCCTGGTCCTCGTCTTTGTGGTCGTCGGGCATGTTATCTTTCGCATCCATTAGCTGCTTTGCTGAAATACGAGCTTCAGTTTCATCCAGTTCCTTAAGAGGAGTGGAGAAAGAGAAGGAGTAGAGGTGGTCAGGAGTCAACGTAGATATACGTCCTTTCACGTTGTAATTTCTAATTGGTGGAAAATATTTTTGGCAAGTGGAAAAATTATCTTGGTGGCGTCCATAGAAACGATAACATGTATTGTGATAATATCACGAGTGACCTTCCAAGACTCCACCTCACGAGTAGATTTCATATAGTCTCAGTTGCTCACGGAATATGAAGAACTCGGGACCAGATGGGCAGTAGTCAGTCGTCACAGTTCCATTTTCCGCAACTTCCCTGATGCAATGCATTTTGATATCAATGTGCTTCTATTTCCCATTTATCATTGGATTGAGAGCACAGCATTTTGCAGCTTGATTATCAGTCTTCAGTGGGATGGATGATTGCTGAATACCGATATGCGTTGCTAGGTTTTTGACATGGATACTTCTTTGCTCTGGGGGGTCAACCAAAAATTTTCGTGACGTAAAAAATAAGTCACAATTTCTAATGATATTCACGTACAACCAATCCGTTGCTAGGGGAATGGAACTTCCGTAGTTTTCATCGCACAGAAATCGTTCGCCACTCGTTGGAAAGCGCTTGATTTATGTGATAAATGATCACATCTCAAGCTACCAATTTCCCCCTTCCTTACGTACCTGGCTACATTCCTAAACTTAGTTGATTGGACTATAAACAATTTTAATAAGCCGGTTACAATATTCTTAACGTAAAGCAATAGCATCATTTACTCCACTCCATAGGAAACATTATCATCCTCATGATAACAGTCGACTGTAAACAACAACTCATTGTAGTGGCTTCTCTCCACAGTTATTTTCAACATTTCTATAAGTACTTAAACCGTTGTTTTGTTGGAATTAGTCGGGATGCGGCCCAGGGAAAATAAATGAAAACATTTCATTTATTGTTTTATTTGATAACGTTTCGTCCTCTTACTGAGGACATCTTTAGATCTTGGTGTGTCCAGGAAAAAATTATAAACATCCGAATATAACGGATTTCTCAAACAAAACAGTGGCTCACCAAGTCAACTCAATGTCAAGAAAGCAAGATCTGAAGATGTCCTCAGTGAGAGAACGAAACGATAAATGATATAATTTCATTTATTAATAAAAATCAGGCTATCATGAACATAAAAATGTTAGCGCCTGTATTGGAGAAATAACTTTATTAGTATGTATAGTATGCTTATTGTGTCTCCAAGAATAATAGAAAGAATTCTTTATCCTACATTTCGTCGCCTACAGTCCAAAGTTAAAGGATTTTTTCTACAACTCTCGAGGACTCTCAAAGACATATCCATGCAATATGGTATCTGCTTGTAAAGCAGATAGTGGAACTCGTTTACGAGTTTATAAGTAGGTATGTAAGTAGTTTATGTCTTTGCAATGGCACATAAACTTAAAAAACGTCACGGAAAATTGCTTTTAGATGGATCGCTTCGCTCGCTTATTCGCTAAGCGCCATTCGAGTTTTCGACTAACGGTAGTTGCGCCATCGCATCGACAATGGTGGGATAGATCCTTACTCGACTCAACTCGCATAAGGCAAAATACCATTCCTTCACTGAATATTTACTAATAAATCATGAACGACAACTTAAAACACCATTTAAAACGGTCAGGTCCATACACTAGACAAAAAAAAAATAAACAACTGAAGTTGAATAAGAAGTTCAAACGGTTTATTTGTTTATTATTTACAAATAGCAAGTAGGTGTAGGTACCTTCAACCAGTAGTAAGTTTTACGTTGATATTAAAAGTATTCAAGTACCTAGTATTTTATTTTAGATTTTCATAGAAATGATTAAACTAGTTTTGATTGCAAAGAAATTATGCAAAATTCACAACCGATTCTTATAATATCACCGAAGGAGAACAGCTTAAAATGCTCGGCATATACGAGGGTGAATCAAATATAAGAAACTTTTAGGCCAGTGAGCGCAATAGTGATGGAAGAACGTTCCCTTGTTGTGGGGTGTTGGGTTGGTTTGTCAGGAGTGGGGGAAGCACCTGAGCCAGCCAAAACGGAAGTTAGTGAAAAAACGTTGTCTTTTCCACGATAAACAAAGAGTTACACTGTTAAATCGATTTCGACGGTTAGGCCATCATCAGTAACAAACAATAACTGAAGATATATTAGAAAGGACACAGCTTTTATAGTAACAGGTGAAGGGAGATTGAATCCCATTGGTCAAGAGAAAGGAAAGGGGCAGGAGGTACAACCAATTAAGTGCAAACAAGGTGACGGGGGATTATAGCTAATTAGATGAAGTGAAAGGGGAAATAACTAAATATGGTTTCAACATTGTGAAGGGATAATTCCAAGCTTTATAAAAATGGACCTATTGGTGGTGAAATATATTGAGGTATATCCTCATTTAAATATTTACCAGATCTGTCACTTTTGATAATTTCGAATTTTTCAAGTATATTCAACATACCTCCCTTCGGACAAAAATGAAGAAATTCTACAAACTGTCTATCTGTCAAATCAAAATTGTAACTATGATTTGATTCCTTAAGATGTTTCGCAAACGTAGACTTCCCCATATTTTCCCTGAAATCCTCCTGATGCTCGTCTATTCTTTCCCTGAATTTCCTACAGTTAGACCGCAATATTCGTAGCCACAAGAACATTTTAGTTAAAAAACCCCACATTTATCCTGAACATTGATTTTGTCCTTAACGGATCCTAGTAATGAGTGATTTATTTCGTAGAAGCCAGCCTCCGCGACCCTCTCAGTATCGATCGTCACGATGTCAGAGCAGGAGGTGCACCCCTCTGTTGTGCAACGCATTGTGATTAAGTTTTCTAGCTGCAGAAGGTGCAAAACCGGCCCAAATCTTGAGGAGATTGACTGCACCGTTCGGGGAAGAGACTCTGTCGCGAGCTAGAGTGTTTGCTAGGCACAGCCTGTAGAGGGTCGTAATCGTGTTGAAAAAGAGAGCCATGACCGCAGACCCCGTGCCAGCATTACAGCAGGACATCAACAGTGTTTGCCAACTTGTTGATGGTGATAGGCGTCTAACAACTTCGGATATTGTTATTGAGGTTGGAATAAGTTATGGGAGCACTTACGCAGAGGAGCTTGGGTATCGCAAGGTGCCTGTCTGGTGAGTTCCTCGCCTCCTCACAGTTGACCAGAAATGAAAGAAGTGAGCGTCTTCTAGCCCGATTTTGGGAAGAAGGTGACCCAATTCTTTCTCACATTGTCACCTGTGTTGAAACGTGGGTGCATCACTACACCCCTGAGTCTAAACAAGCTACTATGGAGCGGAGGAAGAAATTGGACCAGTGAAAGCCAAGTCACTATTATTGGATAGCAAGGTTTTGGCTACCGTTTTTTTTTTTTTTTTTTTTTTTTTTTTTTTGACTAGCGTGGCCTTGCTGCACTTCGATTTTTTTGTATGAGCGCAAAACAATTAATGCGGCATACTACTGCGACATTTTGACAGAGGCCAGACTTTCATATTGCCGCAAAAGACGAGACCTCCTGATGAGAAAAGTGATTCTTCTTCATGAACATGCTCTCCCCCATACAGCAGCCCTGACCGGAGAAAAATTGGAGCAATTGGGTTGGAAGACACTGGAACACCCTCCAGACAGTCCAGATCTGTCTCCCTGCTGCTTCCATGTGTTTGGCCCTGTCATGGAAGCTTTGGGAGGGCAACGGTTCAGCATATATGATGAGATTTAAGCATATGTGCGCAATTGGCATTAAACACGACCTGACTATTTTTACGTGGTTGGAGTTAAATGATTAACTGTTCGCAGGGAAAAATGTGTTTCCAAATCAGGAGATTATGTAGAAAAATAAACTATTTGATTTTGTTTTTAAAATCGAAATAAATTTAGAAAAAAGTCTCGATTATATTTGATTCACCCTCGTATTATTGTGTGGTTTCTTAAAAGCATTCATACACTTGTTCCACAGAGTGTATCAATTGATGTGACTTGTTCTTCACACAATGAATGTAACAATTTCGCGAGATTTCAAGAATATATTCCACTTCAAATGCACCTACGAACCTGGGAATAGCAGCTCATGCAAGCATGTACCTACCTAGTAGCAGTCTTGGTTTTTTTTTTTTTTTTTGGTAGGTAACTACCAATTCTTATTAAAAGTATACAATAAAAGTGCAATATATAGAAATGATAGGAATGTCCTACATTGACAGATGTAAGATTCCCAGACGTTCCCCTATAAATTTCATTACCGTTGGAGTAATGGTAGGCTGCGCGCATGCGCAAACGTTAATTTCTTAAAACTTTTTCTTATGAATACTATACTGCCCACCCAACTTGGCAAATTTTTTTCCGACCTACCGTTATTATTCGAAATTGTATTTTAAATACTTTGAAATTTACTGGAACGGATAGATTTTGAGGCCCTGGACCTCAAAATATGTAAACCCATTTGATAGGGGCGAAGCGCCAGGTTTGATGATATACTACATTAGGAGTTTGACAATTACAGACCAATGATAAAAAAGGCTATCTAATGCAGAAATAATATAACCTTTGTGGAATAATTTTCAGCATTTTAATTAGGCATCCTTAACAGAACTGGAAGAGAGCCAAATCGGATCCATTCTCGCAGGTTGAAGAGAGCGCGGAAGTAAACTCATTGAAGAATGTCGCGGTGTCGTCAATTGTGGAGAACACATTATCTTACCCAATCTATATTTATTACTTGATTTCCTAGCTTTCACATCTGAAGCTTACCGCCTTCGACTACGACACTGAGGATCGCGGTTCCACACCACCTTCAAAGCACACCAATTAACAAGAAATTGTTTAATACCGTTAATTTGTGAACAAATTAATCTCACTATGAGTCGTAAATCTGATTACCTAATAGCGGATTCGATGTATAAAAGGCGCATATCTACATATGTTCCAAAGAGTGTATCAATTGATGTGACTTGTTCTTCACACAATGAATGTAACAATTTCGCGAGATTTCAAGAATATATTCCACTTCAAATGCACCTACGAAACCTGGGAATAGCAGGCTCATGCAAGCATGTACCTACCTAGATAGCAGTCTTGGTTTTTTTTTTTTTTGGTAGGTAACTACCATTTTCACCACTTGAGCTTTATTCTAACAATTGGTGTCAGAAGTGTCAGAATGGACGACAACCCGGCCCGTGACCCCTGTGAACGTCGTGTTTTACGTAGTGGGCGCGTTTTGTCTGTGCTTGATTTGCGAGGCGGGGAAGATAATGATGTTGAAACTGGATGTCAGCAGCAAGACGCTACGGATGGAGGAGGGGTTCAGGACGTAACTGACCAGCAGCTTGACCCACAGGTGGATGCGGATGCTAGTAACATCATGGTGCACATAAATGACCACTTGGAACAATTTAAAGTACGTGTAGTTAACGAACTGATGTTGGAAATGCGAGATTTATTACGGCCATACACTGATTTGTTGACAAGCACACGTTCAGTCCCTGACCCACATGTAAGCCCTGCCGACCCTCATCCACCCAATATCTATTCCTCTTCGACCAGGCCAGCCCCTAAAACTGTGAGGTGTTTTGATGGTACTGCTGAGTGGGAGGCTTACCACATTCAATTTGAGACAGTAGCTAGGGCAAATGGATGGGATGAGGAGTCGAAGGCGACAGCACTCTCTACAGCCTTAACCGGACCTGCTTTATCACTGCTTAGTGACGTTTCTCCCCCTCGATCATACAGTCGATTGGTGTCTGCTTTGGAGGAAAGGTATGGTGTGAAAAACCAATCTCAAAATGTTCCTGACCCTTTTGAATACTCGTGTTCAACAACCTGAAGAGGACATTCGGCAATTTCACCAATGCATTCGTACTCTTGCCCGGAGTTCGGTTTCTGATGTTGAGCAACAAGGAGTGTACCACTTTTCCCGAGGGTTGCGTGATTCAGAGGTTAGACGAGCTCTTGACACAATTTCTCCCACCACGATGTCTGAGGCTCTTGTAGTTGCGTTGCGAGTAGAAGCTGCATCAAAAAGGGACCGAATGTACCGCAGCCTTCATATAAGAGGTGCCAACCTTTTAGAGGGGTTCCAAGACACAGGCCTTCCACTTGAACCTACTGACAGCTCTAATCATTCTGATGCACTCTATCAGACACAAAAAATTGAGAAACATAATGTACAACAAAGACCAGACAGTATGCTGAGGAATCCTCGTCCAAATCAACGTGTGACATGTTGGCGATGTGGTAAAGTGGGACACTACTGTCGTGACTGTCCTTCATGGAAAAATAAGCAGCGAAGTAGCCTTCAGGAAAACTCCAGGTTGCCAAACTGAATGGGCACAGTTTGGTTTCATCCACAATGCCCAGACAGTTGATGAGTAGTGAGGGTATTGTAGGTGAGGTGGTGTAATGTATAGGAGGGGGTGGGTCCCTAAGTCTGTGGGGGTGGATAGGAAAAGTGTCTTGCAAACTGCTAGTCAACACTGGAGCATCAGCAACGTTTGTTTCCCCTATCATCTTGGAGAGAGCCAACATTGATCTGAGTCCTGGCACTGAAGGTATGCTTCGTACTGTCACTGGAGCACTATCCCCTACAATTGGCCGAGCTTCAATACATTTGGATATTGGTGATGGAATACAGCGGCAGCATGAGGCTGTAATAGCACAGATTGGTGAAGAATGCATTGTAGGGCTTGACTTCTTGCGGAAGCATGGGTGTGTGATTGACATGACAAGGGGGAATTTGCAAATTGGAGCTACAACACTTCCATTTGGGCTCAATGAGTGCTTGTCATTGGTCACCCCAGAACAGGAAGATATGTTGGAAGAGGAGATGATGCTTTCCTTGGATCCCACTAATGATGACATAGAGCAAGTGTCAGTCGTGGAGATGAATGGTGTTCCACCTCATGTGGCAGGGCTGTTCTCAAAGTTAGAAGACTGTCTGTCGTCAGCACAACTCAAAAAGATTCAAGAGTCTTTGATAGAGTTTGGTGATGTGTTTGCAGCGTGTAATACTGATTTAGGTCAAATAACTGAAGTAGAGCACACAATCAAGTTGCTTGATGCTAGCCCCATACACCAGCCCCCACGGCGCATCCCACCGCATAAATTTCAAGAGGTTGATCGATTGATTGCAGACATGGAGAAAGGCGGAATAATTGAGCCATCAAATAGTCCATGGGCCAGTCCAGTAGTTCTAGTAGCAAAGAAAGATGGGACAACAAGATTTTGCATAGACTATCGGCGACTCAATGATGTGACATGTAAAGACTCTTATCCCCTACCTCACATTGATGACCTACTTGGAGCTTTGGCCGGGAGTCAGTGGTTTTCGACCTTAGACCTTCAGAGTGGGTATTGGCAGATTAAGATGCATGAGGCTGATAAAGAGAAAACTGCGTTCTGCACACCAAGTGGTTTGTGGCAGTTTCGCGTGATGCCATTTGGGCTGTGTAATGCTCCGGCAACGTTCCAACGTGCTATGAGCAAAGTTCTCCATCCTCAGATCTGCAAAGGCCGCGTCAAAGTCTACCTCGATGATGTCCTTGTGGATACTTCAACCTTTGACGAACAACTTGCATGGTTGCGTGCTGTTTTTACAGAACTCAAAAGACGAGGTATCAAATTGAACCCCAAAAAATGTGAACTTTTCCGTAGAAGCGTGAACTATTTGGGGTACTTTATATAAGGAAGAGGTGTTGCAACAGATCCCAACAAGGTTGAAAAAGTGCAAAAATGGCCAACTCCACAGTCAGCAAAGGATGTTCGTACATTTGTAGGATTTTGTTCATACTATCGGTCATTCATTCAGAATTTTGCTGATAGAGTTCATCCTTTATACAATGCACAGAATGACAAAGGCCCTTTCAAATGGAAGGCAGAGCACCAGGCATCTTTTGAGGATCTGAAAGGAGCACTCACAGTGGCACCAATCTTAGGACATGTCATACCAGAATGTTTCTTCACCCTTGATGTGGATGCTAGTGAGAAAGCAATTGGAGCAGTACTGTCTCAACAACAGAGCAAGGAAACAGTTCTGGGTTACTACAGTCGTTGCCTCTCAAAACAAGAGAAGAATTATTGTGTGACTCGGAAGGAGCTTCTGGCTGTGGTTGAAGCCCTCAAACATTTTCGTCCCTATGGCTTGGACAATGGGAAAGTTTTGACAGTTCGAACTGATCATTCCTCACTACAATGGCTCAAAAATTTCAAGCATCCTGACGGACAGATGGCTCGGTGGCATGAGTTTTTAGCATTATTCAACGTGTCCATTGAGTTCCGGAAGGGAGCTTTACATTCCAATGCAGATGGTATGTCGCGAAGGCCTTGTCTGGGGGCAGAGTGTAAGTATTGTGCCAGGCTAGAGGAAAGGGATGCAGTAGCAAAAGTTGAGGAAATTCGTCGGGTAAGGCTTGAACTACAGTTTCAATGGAGGGAAGAACAACGAAAAGATTCGGACATCCACCCAGTATTGGAATGGAAAACAATAGGTGAGCGGCCGGATTGGCATCATGTTTCCCCACTCAGTGCTGTCACAAAGGCATTGTGGGCTGCTTATGACTCTCTAGAACTGGTTGATGGAGTGCTTCTTCGGCATTGGGAAAATAGCAGGGGTATTCAGACTGTGAAGCAAATAGTTGTTCCTCGTCATCTGAAAATGGTCGTGCTCCAAGAAATACATAAACTAGGCCATTTTGGCTACAAGCGAACAATTACTGAAGTACATCGTAGATTTTACTGGGTTGGTTTGCACCGTGATGTTCGAGATTATTGCAAGGCATGTGTCACTTGCGGACAGCGGGGAAAGAAAGGACAAAAAAATCTACGAGCACCATTGCAGACGTACACTATAGGCGCTCCATTTGAACGAATTGCGGTTGATGTCATGGGTCCTCTCCCCCAATCAGAAAATGGAAACAAGTATGTAATTGTCGCGATGGACTACTACACCAAGTGGCCTGAGGCATTTGCAGTCCGTGACCAGAAGGCAGAAACCATTGCAAATGTCTTAGTAAATGAGGTGTTTTCCAGATTTGGGCTACCGCTTGAGATGCACACTGACCAAGGTAAGAATTTTGAGTCTGCCATTTTGCAGGAAACCCTGAAGATCTTAGGTGTTAATAAAACCCGGACAACGCCACTACATCCCCAAAGTGATGGATTGGTGGAGCGCTTCAATCGTACTCTTTGTGAAATGTTATCCAAAGTTGTTGCAGAACACCAAAGAGACTGGGACTTGAGGCTTCCACTTGTGCTGCTTGCATACCGGTCATCTGTCCACAAGTCTACTGGGTTCTCCCCAGCAATGTTAGTTTTTGGACGTGAACTGACTGTACCGGCGGATATTCTCACAGGTTTGAGTCCTGAAAACAAGAGTCGAAGTCAATATGCCTGGGAGCTGAGACAAGGGTTACAAGAAGCCCATGACATAGCCCGTCAAACTATTGGAAAAGTGGCTTCTGAAACTAAACGTCGTTATGATCGGCATGCCAACAGTCATCAGTTCCAGGTGAATACTATACTGCCCACCCAACTTGGCAAATTTTTTTCCGACCTACCGTTATTATTCGAATATGTATTTTAAATACTTTGAAATTTAGTGGAACGGGTAGATTTTGAGGCCCTGGACCTCAAAATATGTAAACCCTTTTGATAGGGGCGAAGCGCCAGGTTTGATGATATACTACATTAGGAGTTTGACAATTACAGATCAATGATAAAAAAGGCTATCTAATGCAGGAATAATGTAACCTTTGTGGAGTAATTTTCAGCATTTCAATTAGCCATCCTTAACAGAACTGGAAGAGAGCAAAATCGGATCCATTCTCGCAGGTTGAAGAGAGCGCGGAAGTAAACTCAGTGAAGAATGTCGCGGTGTCGTCAATTGTGGAGAACACATTATCTTACCCAATCTATATTTATTACTTGATTTCCTAGCTTTCACATCTGAAGCTTACCGCCTTCGACTACGACACTGAGGATCGCGGTTCCACACCACCTTCAAAGCACACCAATTAACAAGAAATTGTTTAATACCGTTAATTTGTGAACAAATTAATCTCACTATGAGTCGTAAATCTGATTACCTAATAGCGGATTCGATGTATAAAAGGTACCTACGGACTCAGGAGTTTATTCACAATGAACATGATGTTTATCGTCCCCATTTTAATGTCCGCTCTTTTAGCCTTGGTTGGTGGATCACCACCATACCAGCTTTTGTACGACGACGAGCCTTCAGTCTATCAGCCTGTAATACCACAGGTTCCCCTCGCGCCAGTATTACCACCGGTTCCCTACCTCCCTGCCTCAAGGGCCTACAGACCACTGCATGTAAGTATTCATTTACTGAGTAAGCATATCTAGTCAATTTTCATTGGAAAGCGTTGTACAAATTATCAAGTGATTCAATTCAAATTTAAAGTTGTCAATACGAGCAGAAAACGTGCGATGCTCTGGGAAGATATGTATTCCTCTGAGTATTGACAATTCGATAGGTACCGTTTATCTCGAAGATCTCTCCACTAGAATGAATCCCAAAAATATACCAATACATTTTCATAATTATAAAGATAAGCTGGATAAGTTGGTTCCTCTAAATATCGAAGACGTTACGATTGGTTACGTTTAATCATATACTCGAAAGTGGCCAGGCTCCGGATTCTTTCTCGAAGTCAATCATTTTTCCAATTCTCAAGAAAGGCGATGACAAGATGGATCATGAAAATTCGTAGTGAAATGCTTGCCCTAAACTACCGTCCTGGCTGGGAAAGGGAGCGGGTAGACTGCTCTCTGCGGGTGACACTCCTTGAAGATAGGGCTAGCTGGGAAAGACTGGCGAACTTTAGCCGTGATGCGTAAGGTTCTGGTTGACAAATTCAACTGGTGAGGAGATAAATCTTAAATTTCAACTAAAAATGTTATGATTTATGTATTTAACGATTCTTCCATATTATAAATTCACTAATGCAAAACTTGAGCAATTCATTTGTGCCAACTTCGGCAGACAGCCTTAGGCTAAGCCTATTATTACTTGAAAGTTTATTTATTTTTCTATTTACTAGATGTATCTTATTTTTTCAATAAAGTAATTTTTCTTCTTCTTTTTCATTTTCATTTGAACGACTATAAACATAACATAACTAATAACATTAATTGCTGTGCTATCATGGATATCCAAATATCACAATTCCTTGCATATCTCAGGACTACGAAGTTAGATATATATATATATATATATATTAGAGGGGCGTGCTATTAACCCTCGATCCCGTATGGATATCATGAGAATATACACCCTGTACATCACTGACATAGAGGGATGACTAAACCAAGCAATGACAATTCAAAACCTAACTGTAACAGTTACAAAAACCGGTACTTTCCCGTTATAACCCCTCCCCCCCTCCCATTCCATTTGTCTTCAACACGCCCGCCCGCCCGATGTTTCTAGGAATTCCTTCTTACTTCTTTATCTGGCGCTTATATGTGTGGCAACATCATCTGTGGCCTCTCTCTTAATGCAAATAAGCGTAATGCATAAATCATACGCCATACCTTCATCCACTACATCAAATAATTGTCGCGATTCTTGCCAAATCTCAAAAGCTGAGTGGTAACGCATGATCAATTTCAAAACCTCTCCAGTCATATTCCCAGTCAAGAAAATCTCAATCAATAACAAATCTTGAAATATTTCTACAACTTCCTACGAGTCATCCATCACTAACATCGGGTTTTCTTCAAACTGGTCTCTTCAACTTTCCACTGAGAATATCAAATGCACCGGGAATCCCTCGCAGGAGTACCGTGATGTTGTTCCTCAAAGTTCCTACTCCATTTACATTTCCCGTCTAACTTCCTGATTTGGGGGACTTTTGCAAGGTCCACATTTTAGCATACATTCTTCATCAGTGAGGCTCCTAGATTCAATAAAGCCCTGAACCCAATGAACTCCTGTGTTCACATAAACCTAGAACCACGAGAATCAAGTAGTTTAGTTTAAAAAAAGGAGAGAATTTAGCTCACTCAGCTGATTAGGAAGGAGACCATCATTTCCATCGTCTCTCAATGTCCCAAAGAGTCTGCCTATCCAATTTCAACTTCCAGGTTTCTTGCCAGTCTAATAGTGGTTGCAATCATGTTAACAAAATTAACTGAGAAGGATCATCTGTATGTACCTACAAAATTATTATTCCGACAACCACGGTCATACCTCAGATTTTTGGTAACGCACTGCACAGTGGTTAACATATTACGGATAGGTAATTCGAGAGCTTTCCAACGATTGCCGAACAGTTTTTGAACGATGATTGCCTAAGATACAGTCTCCGTTGCAACGATATAGTTGTAAGCGGATAATTAGGTATCCGAAAAGAGCGAATTGTGCGTACCGCACAAAATGTCATGTATCCGTAATTTCGTCTCTGTTTTGGCCGGGATATGAAGGCAAAAACATGTTCCATTAATAAAAAAGTTCAGAGCTTTTTACGAATCTTGAATGATTTATTGATAAACAGGAAACTAAGTACCTAACTAAACAACTCACATGTTGAACAAAATAATTAGCGGAGATACTTCAACAAATCCAACTAGTGAGTTATCTAATGCGAAAATGATAAGCCTTCGTGTGATAAATTTAGAGTTATTTGTAAAGGAATGTTGCTGTATAATATTAATATGCTGATTGTTTGCGAACACTAATTCTAAATTCTTTCGGATTTACAGTATGCATCACGATTTGTCCCACCTCCAGGAGGTTTTGGCTGGCGCAAGTGAAGGTTTGTGATCCGAATAGAACTTCAGAATAGAATAAATCACCGTTCAGGATATGCCCTACTATAAGATGCTCATATAAGCTCTGTACTTTTATATTGTGTGGCTACAAGTGAGCAGTTATGTCAACAAGCGGGTTTGAAAAGTTTAGTAGGAATAATTGAAAATTAAATATTCGTCCTCGGGACACGCTAAAGCATCTGAATTCAGTAACTTAACTAGAATTCCTTTCGTTACATGCCGTGAGTGTTAATATTCATGGCACCGTTCCTTTATTTGGACAGTTTAAATTATAAAAAGACATTTAAAAAAAGGATCTTTCTTGGAAACGTTCACACTTGGTCCACCAGATCCCTTGTGGCAGTGGTGGGCGTGGAAAAGTATGTCGGGGAAACGTCTCAGTCCGATCGGCGTTGTTTTTCAAAACACGAATGGGATGTACGACAAGAAAGTACGAAACACTCGTTGGCTGCCCATTGCAGAACTTTAGAATATACTAATTTACTAATAAGAGAATCTAATTTGCAAAAAGGAATATTTCTAGGAATGTTTAAGATATAAAATTCAAATTCAATCAACTTCCAAAAAGACACTCAAAACTTGAGCGAAATTTACTCGTATTTGATTGAGGGACCCTAAATGTATAATCACTGTCTCCACTGAACTAGGTGAAACATACGGAAGACGTTGTTACCTACATAAACTTGAACAATTTCAAATTTGATTTTCTCTCGCTGATAACTCTGAATTCGATTTTTCATCTCAAAAAAGAAAAGAATGAGTAAATTATTTCAAAAAATTTTGAATTTTATATATTAAACTTGATGTCCTAGAAGAAGCTCCTGTTCCTGAAGAGAAATGTTGGAGAATAATAAAAAAAACCAATTCAAGGACAGAATGGCCTTTTTTGTAAAGTCTTTATATGCATGGACAACTACGAATAACATTGCGAATGATCACTGTTGGGTAATTCATTAGCTGCAATTTGCGATATATTTAATTTATTTTTTAGCGAGTTTTCGTAGAAAATGAAGCTTTTGCTATGGCTTAAATTTCTATATTATTTTCAAATAAAATAGATAAAATCTCCAAAAAATTCAAATTTTTTTTAAATTGCAGAATAAGGTGTATAATATTCCTAAGCATGCTCATCAATATCATGTAGTGGAACTAAACTGCAGGACAGATGAACTGCAGATACTGCTATTTCTCTAGTAAAAGGGTACGCCAGAATACTCATACTTAATTATAAACCTAATTATAAACCTTTTATATACGGTTTCTATGGATGAATAATGATCATAATGAATATAAACACTCATTATCCAACCACTGAAAATCAATACAATCTGTTTACAGACTTCTTCGGAATACCATGGGCGTAGAGACAGCTGCCAATAATTCAGAAGAAAATAAATATTAAAATTGAATGCAAGACTGAATTTTATTCCAACCTGATTATTTACCCAGTTGAATTGAAATGCATACATCCTGTGTCCACAAGTTGTATCAATTTAAGATCATATGACTTGTTAACAATCAAGAAACGGGATGATACGAACGAAGATGGCTATTTAGATTTTTATTACAAATTATTACATGAGGGCCAGTAAAAGTTTTAGTTTCATTTTCCTGATCTGGGTTTTATTTATTTATTTAGTTTATTACGCGCAAGCCCAGTTTACATTACTATACTACTGTACTACACTATACAGGGTGTGAGAAAAATTCAAGAAATCGATTCTAGAGCTCATTTCTGATCGAAAGTATCCCTGATTGATTTATTTTAAACGCTTCGTTTTCATGTTATTCAATTTTTAAGATTTTATTCGTGCTTTGTACCTCATAACATTAAAACAGACGTAACTCCCCCATGAACCACAGTAAATTCAAAACTAAGAACACCTTCGGAAGATCGTTAAATTTCCTACAACCCTGATATAAAGCAAAGTTGTTCCCTACCGGTTTGGGGATTTTTCGGCGGGCACAAGATGTCAACTTTTGAACGGCATAGTCATTTTTACTTTTACTTTGCTAATTGGGGGAGAAAAGTATGTTCGTATGCTCGAAACATGGATTTTTCCACCAAATCGAGGGTTTTCGTGAAAATAACCCTGTATTAAAATGCGAGTTTGGGGCAGGTCTCTACGTATTTTTTCACGCTTAATCGAATGGTAATACTTACAAGCTGTCAAATTTTGAACGGCATAGTCAATTTTACATTTACTTTGCTAATTGGGGGAGAAAAGTATGTTCGAAACATGGATTTTTCTACCAAATCGAGGGTTTTACTGAAAATAACCCCCTATGGAAATGCGAGTTTGTCTCGAAAACTTCCCCAACTCCGATATAACTGAGTTTTACGCCTTAACGCACGAATTTTTAGTTTATTTTTGACGCTCACTTTCATGTGTTTTTAAGGGTAAAACTAGTTAGTTAAACTGTAAAAATAGGTTATAACGGAGTTGGAGAGATTTGCGAGTGTTACCATTCGATTCAGCGTGAAAAAATATGTAAAAACCGGCACCAAATTTGAATATGTTTAGAGGGTCATTTTTCAAAAATCCCTTGATTTCGAAGAAAAAACCATGTTTATCAACAAACAAACATAAGTACTTTTATCCTCTAATTAGTGAAGTAAAATGAAAATTGATCATACAACTAGAAAGCTGATATCTTGGGCCAGTTTTTACAGATGAGGTACTCGAAAAACAGTACAGAAATGGGACATTCACAGTCGGTTAAAAAACTAGAATTTCTCATACTCGGGGGAATTTCATGTTCAGGCAGTTTTTCCAACGAATAAATAGTAAAAAAAAATTTAATTTTTCATTAAACATGAAGGGAATTTACGCTCTTTTTAACGGCATCCTTACTTTTAAACTTATTTTTCGTAGAGTACTTATTTGCACAGTGAAAAGAATAAATTGATAGAAAATGAGTGGAAATATAATTGAATTAATTGTAACACTACTAAAAAACAGTGTTATATTTTCAAAACCAACAAAACAAACAACAATTAAACAAGCCTGGTCCTCGTCTTTGTGGTCGTCGGGCATGTTATCTTTCGCATCCATTAGCTGCTTTGCTGAAAGACGAGCTTCAGTTTCATCCAGTTCCTTAAGAGGAGTGGAGAAAGAGAAGGAGTAGAGGTGGTCAGGAGTCAACGTAGATATGAGTCCTTTCACGTTGTAATTTCTAATTGGTGGAAAATATTTTTGGCAAGTGGAAAAATTATCTTGGTGGCGTCCATAGAAACGAAAACATGTATTGTGATAATATCACGAGTGACCTTCCAAGACTCCACCTCACGAGTAGATTTCATATAGTCTCAGTTGCTCACGGAATATGAAGAACTTGGGACCAGATGGGCAGTAGTCAGTCGTCACAGTTCCATTTTCCGCAACTTCCCTGATGCAATGCATTTTGATATCAATGTGCTTCTATTTCCCATTTATCATTGCATTGAGGGCACAGCATTTTGCAGCTTGATTATCAGTCTTCAATGGGATGGATGATTGCTGAATACCGATATGCGTTGCTAACTTTTTTAGATGGATCGCTTCACTCGCTTATTTGCTAGTCGCCATTCGTGTTTTCGACTAACGGTAGTTGCGCCACCACATCGACAATGGTGGGATAGATCCTGACTCGACTCAACTCGCATAAGGCAAATTACCATTCCTTCACTGAATATTTACCATTAAATCATGAACGACAACTTAAAACACCATTGAAAACGGTCAGGTCCATACACTAGACAACAAAACTAAACAACTGAAGTTGAATAAGAAGTTCAAACGGTTTATTTGTTTATTATTTACAAATAGCAAGTAGGTGTAGGTACCTACAACCAGTAGTAAGTTTTACGTTGCTATTAAAAGTATTCAAGTACCTAGTATTTTATTTTAGATTTTCATAGAAATGATTAAACTAGTTTTGATTGCAAAGAAATTATGCAAAATTCACAACCGATTCTTTTAATATCACCGAAGGAGAACAGCTTAAAATGCTCGGCATATACGAGGGTGAATCAAATATAAGAAACTTTTAGGCCAGTGAGCGCAATAGTGATGGAAGAACGTTCCCCTGTTGTGGGGTGTTGGGTTGGTTTGTCAGGAGTGGGGGAAGCACCTGAGCCAGCCAAAACGGAAGTTAGTGAAAAAACGTTGTCTTTTCCCACGAAAAATAAAGAGTTACACTGTTAAATCGATTTCGACGGTTAGGCCATCATCAGTAACAAACAATAACTGAAGGTACATTAGAAAGGACACAGCTTTTATAGTAACAGGTGAACGAGAGATTGAATCCCATTGGTCAAGAGAAAGGAAAGGGGCAGGAGGTACAACCAATTAAGTGCAAACAAGGTGACGGGGGATTATAGCTAATAGATGAAGTGAAAGGGGGAAATAACTAAATATGGTTTCAACATTGTGAAGGGATAATTCCAAGCTTTATAAAAATGGACCTATTGGTGGTGAAATATATTGAGGTATATCCTCATTTAAACATTTACCAGATCTGTCACTTTTGATGATTTCGAATTTTCCAAGTATATTCAACATACCTCCCTTCGGACAAAAATGAAGAAATTCTACAAACTGTCTATCTGTCAAATCAAAATTGTGACTATGATTGGATTCCTTAAGATGTTTCGCAAACGTAGACTTCCCCTTATTTTCCCTGAAATCCTCCTGATGCTCGTCTATTCTCTCCCTGAATTTCCTACCAGTTAGACCGCAATATTCGTAGCCACAAGAACATTTTAGTTTATAAACCCCACTTTTATCCTGAACATTGATTATGTCCTTAACGGATCCTAGTAATGAGTGATTTAGTTCGTATGAGCCAGCCTCCGCGACCCTCTCAGTACCTATCCATCGTCACGATGTCAGAGCAGGAGGTGCACCCCTCTGTTGCGCGACGCTTTGTGATAAAGTTTTCTAGCTGCAGAAGGTGCAAAACTGGCCCAAATCTTGAGGAGATTGACTGCACCGTTCGGGGAAGAGACTCTGTCGCGAGCTAGAGTGTTTGCTAGGCACAGCCTGTAGAGGGTCGTAATCGTGTTGAAAAGGAGAGCCATGACCGCAGACCCCGCGCCAGCATTACAGCAGGACATCAACAGTGTTTGCCAACTTGTTGATGGTGATAGGCGTCTAACAACTTCGGATATTGTTATTGAGGTTGGAATAAGTTATGGGAGCACTTACTCTATACTCACAGAGGAGCTAGGGTATCGCAAGGTGCCTGCCTGGTGAGTTCCTCGCCTCCTCACAGTTGACCAGAAATGAGAGAAGTGAGCGTCTTCTAGCCCGATTTTGGGAAGAAGGAGACCCAATTCTTTCTCACATTGTCACCTGTGTTGAAACGTGGGTGCATCACTACACCCCTGAGTCCAAACAAGCTACTATGGAGCGGAGGAAGAAATTGGACCAGTGAAAGCCAAGTCACAATTATTGGATAGCAAGGTTTTGGCTACCGTATTTTATTTTTTATTTATTTTTTTTTTTTTTTTTTTTTGGACTAGCGTGGCCTTGCTGCACTTCGATTTTTTTGTATGAGCGCAAAACAATTAATGCGGCATACTACTGCGACATTTTGACAGAGGTCAGACTTTCATATTGCCGCAAAAGACGAGACCTCCTGATGAGAAAAGTGATTCTTATATTATGATGAGGTTTAAGCATACGTGCGCAATTGGCTACAAACACGACCTGACTATTTTTACGTGGTTGGAGTTGAAAGATTAACTGTACGCAGGGAAAAATGTGTTTCCAAATCAGGAGATTATGTAGAAAAATAAACTATTTCATTGTGTATTTAAAATCGAAATAAATTTAGAAAAAAGTCTCGATTATATCTGATTCACCCTCGTATTATTGTGTGGTTTCTTAAAAGCATTCATACACTTGTTCCAAAGAGTGTATCAATTAATGTGACTTGTTCTTCACACAATAAATGTAACAATTTCGCGAGATTTCAAGAATATATTCCACTTCAAATGCACCTACGAACCTGGGAATAGCAGCTCATGCAAGCATGTAACTACCTAGTAGCAGTCTTGGTTTTTTTTTTGGTAAGTAACTACCAATTCTTATTAAAAGTATACAATAAAAGTGCAATGTATAGAAATGATAGGAATGTCCTACATTGACAGATGTAAGATTCCCAGACGTTCCCCTATAAATTTCATTACCGTTGGAGTAATGGTAGGCTGTGCGCATGCGCAAACGTTAATTTCTTAAAACTTTTTCTTATGAATACTATACTGCCCACCCAACTTGGCAAATTTTTTTCCGACCTACCGTTATTATTCGAAATTGTATTTTAAATACTTTGAAATTTACTGGAACGGGTAGATTTTGAGGCCCTGGACCTCAAAATATGTAAACCCTTTTGATAGGGGCGAAGCGCCAGGTTTGATGATATACTACATTAGGAGTTTGACAATTACAGACCAATGATAAAAAAGGCTATCTAATGCAGAAATAATATAACCTTTGTGGAATAATTTTCAGCATTTTAATTAGGCATCCTTAACAGAACTGGAAGAGAGCCAAATCGGATCCATTCTCGCAGGTTGAAGAGAGCGCGGAAGTAAACTCATTGAAGAATGTCGCGGTGTCGTCAATTGTGGAGAACACATTATCTTACCCAATCTATATTTATTACTTGATTTCCTAGCTTTCACATCTGAAGCTTACCGCCTTCGATTACGACACTGTGGATCTCGGTTCCACACCGCCTTCAAAGCACACCAATTAACAAGAAATTGTTTAATACCGTTAATTTGTGAACAAATTAATCTCACTATGAGTCGTAAATCTGATTACCTAATAGCGGATTCGATGTATAAAAGGTACCTACGGACTCAGGAGTTTATTCACAATGAACATGATGTTTATCGTCCCCATTTTAATGTCCGCTCTTTTAGCCTTGGTTGGTGGATCACCACCATACCAGCTTTTGTACGACGACGAGCCTTCAGTCTATCAGCCTGTAATACCACAGGTTCCCCTCGCGCCTGTACTACCACCGGTTCCCCTCCTCCCTGCCTCAAGGGCAATCTACAGACCACTGCATGTAAGTATTCATTTACTGAGTAAGCATATCTAGTCAATTTTCATTGGAAAGCGTTGTACAAATTATCAAGTGATTCAATTCAAATTTAAAGTTGTCAATATGAGCAGAAAACGTGCGATGCTCTGGGAAGATATGTATTCCACTGAGTATTGACAATTCGATAGGTACCGTTTATCTCGAAGATCTCTCCACTAGAATGAATCCCAAAAAAATACCAATACATTTTCATAATTATAAAGATAAGCTGGATAAGTTGGTTCAGTTGGTGCCTCTAAATATCGAAGACGTAAATGTACATTCAGCTACTTTAATTGACTGTGTTAAAAAAGCTGCAGAATATGACCCCCGACCACGAAATAAGCCTATTTTCAAGCAACCTTGGTTCGATTGCGAATGTTATCGTGTTAGGAAGCGTCTGTTCCGCCTTTTAAATCTAGTGAGAAAATTCCCGTCTGATGATATTGTTTCGATGCTTTTTGCTAAAGCAAAGGTTGATTTCAAGAGGCTTTGTGAGACCAAGGAAGTTTCATACAATAATGACTGTATTGACAAGCTCAATAAAGCTAAAGACGGTAAAACATTCTGGCGCTTAATCCATATGCTCAAAAGTCAGAATGACCCGCAGATTGGTGATATACCCATGGTTCAATGGGTGAGCCATTTTCGTTCTCTTTTGAACCCCACATGCAGCTGGGACCCGATTCTGTTTGTCGAGCCGCAAATTTTAGACCCAGTGCTTGATAGAGAGTTCACGCTGGATGAGCTGAAGGCTGTCCTAAGGTCCAGCAAGGATGGCAAAGCCGACGGTCTTGACAGAGTCCCATATGAATTTTACAAGCATGCTTCGGACTCGTTTTTGGAAAATTTATTGGTTACGTTTAATCATATATTCGAAAGTGGCCAGGCTCCGGATTCTTTCTCGAAGTCAATCATTTTTCCAATTCTCAAGAAAGGCGATCTCAAGATGGATCATGAAAATTCGTAGTGAAATGCTTGCCCTAAACTACCGTCCTCGCTGGGAAAGGGAGCGGGTAGACTGCTCTCTCTGTAACTACTGGGAAAAGGAGGATATATTCCACTTTATTGTTGTTTGCCCAATTCTAATAGAATACAGGGTCAAGTATTTTGGTGTTCGTGCTATTGTTGAAAATGATTTTGTGACACTCCTTGAAGATAGGGCTAGCTGGGAAAGACTGGCGAACTTTAGCCGTGATGCGTGGTCGTACCGTAAGGTTCTGGTTGACGAATTCAACTGGTGAGGAGATAAATCTTAAATTTCAACTAAAAATGTTATGATTTATGTATTTAACAATTCTTCCATATTATAAATTCACTAATGCAAAACTTGAGCAACTCATTTGTGCCAACTTCGGCAGACAGCCTTAGGCTAAGCCTATTATTACTTGAAAGTTTATTTATTTTTCTATTTACTAGATGTATCTTATTTTTTCAATAAAGTAATTTTTCTTCTTCTTTTTCATTTTCATTTGAACGACTATAAACATAACATAACTAATAACATTAATTGCTGTGCTATCATGGATATCCAAATATCACAATTCCTTGCATTTCTCAGGACTACGAAGTTAGATATATATATATATTAGAGGGGCGTGCTATTAACCCTCGATCCCGTATGGATATCATGAGAATATACACCCTGTACATCACTGACATAGAGAGATGACTAAACCAAGCAATGACAATTCAAAACCTAACTGTAACAGTTACAAAAACCGGTACTTTTCCGTTATAACCCCTCCCCCCCTCCCATTCCATTTGTCTTCAACACGCCCGCCCGCCCGATGTTTCTAGGGATTCCTTCTTACTTCTTTATCTGGCGCTTATATGTGTGGCAACATCATCTGTGGCCTCTCTCTTAATGCAAATAAGCGTAATACATAAATCATACGCGATACCTTCATCCACTACATCAAATAATTGTCGCGATTCTTGCCAAACCTCAAAAGCTGAGTGGTAACGCATGATCAATTTCAAAACCTCTCCAGTCATATTCCCTGTCAAGAAAATCTCAATCAATAACAAATCTTGAAATATTTCTCCAACTTCCCACGAGTCATCCATCACTAACATCGGGTTTTCTTCAAACTGGCCTCTTCAACTTTCCACTGAGAATATCAAATGCACCGGGAATCCCTCGCAGGAGTACCGTGATGTTGTTCCTCAAAGTTCCTACTCCATTTACATTTCCCGTCTAACTTCCTGATTTGGGGGACTTTTGCAAGGTCCACATTTTAGCATACATTCTTCATCAGTGAGGCTCCTAGATTCAATAAAGCCCTGAACCCAATGAACTCCTGTGTTCACATAAACCTAGAACCACGAGAATCAAGTAGTTTAGTTTAAAAAAAGGAGAGAATTTAGCTCACTCAGCTAGGAGCTCATGGAAGGAGCCCATCATTTCCATCGTCTCTCAATGTCCCAAAGAGTCTCCCTATCCAATTTCAACTTCCAGGTTTCTTGCCAGTCTAATAGTGGTTGCAATCATGTTAACAAAATTAACTGAGAAGGATCATCTGTATGTACCTACAAAATTATTATTCCGACAACCACGGTCATACCTCAGATTTTTGGTAACGCACTGCGCAGTGGTTAACATATTACGGATAGGTAATTCGAGAGCTTTCCAACGATTGCCGAACAGTTTTTGAACGATGATTGCCTAAGATACAGTCTCCGTTGCAACGATATGGTTGTAAGCGGATAATTTGGTATCTGAAAATAGCGAATTGTGCGTACCGCACAAAATGTCATGTATCCGTAATTTCGTCTCTGTTTTGGCCGGGATATGAAGGCAAAAACCTGTTCCATTAATAATAAAGTTCAGAGATTTTTGCGAATCTTGAATGATTTATTGATAAACAGGAAACTAAGTACCTAACTAAACAACTTACATGTTGAACAAAATAATTAGTAGAGATACTTCAACAAATCCAACTAGTGAGTTATCTAATGCGAAAATGATAAGCCTTCGTGTGATAAATTTAGAGTTATTTGTAAAGGAATGTTGCTGTATAATATTAACATGCTGATTGTTTGCGAACACTAATTCTAAATTCTTTCGGATTTACAGTATGCATCACGATTTGTCCCACCTCCAGGAGGTTTTGGCTGGCGCAAGTGAAGGTTTGTGATCCGAATAGAACTTCAGAATAGAATAAATCACCGTTCAGGATATGCACTACTATAAGATGCTCATATAAGCTCTGTACTTTTATATTGTGTGGCTACAAGTGAACAGTTATGTCAACAAGCGGGTTTGAAACGTTTAGTAGGAATAATTGAAAATTAAATATTCGTCCTCGGGACACGCTAAAGCATCTGAATTCAGTAACTTAACTAGAATTCCTTTCGTTACATGCCGTGAGTGTTTATATTCATGGCAACGTTCCTTTATTTGGAGTGTTTAAATTATAAAAAGACATTTAAAAAAAGGATCTTTCTTGGAAACGTTCACACTTGGTCCACCAGATCCCTTGTGGCAGTGGTGGGCGTGGAAAAGTTTATGTCGGGGAAACGTCTCAGTCCGATCGGCGTCGTTTTTCAAAACACGAATGGGATGTACGACAAGAAAATACGAAACACTCGTTGGCTGCCCATTGCAGAACTTTAGAATATACTAATTTACTACTAAGAGAATCTAATTTGCAAAAAGGAATATTTCTAGGAATGTTTGAGATATAAAATTCAAATTCAATTAACTTCCAAAAAGACACTCAAAACTTGAGCGAAATTTACTCGTATTTGATTGAGGGACCCTAAATTTATAATCACTGTCTCCACTGAACTAGGTGAAACATACGGAAGACGTTGTTACCTACATAAACTTGAACAATTTCAAATTTGATTTTCTCTCGCTGATAACTCTGAATTCGATTTTTCATCTCAAAAAAGAAAAGAATGAGTAAATTATTTTAAAAAATTTTGAATTTTATATATTAAACTTGATGTCCTAGAAGAAGCTCCTGTTCCTGAAGAGAAATGTTGGAGAATAATAAAAAAAACCAATTCAAGGACAGAATGGCCTTTTTTGTAAAGTCTTTATATTCATGGACAACTACGAATAACATTGCGAATGATCACTGTTGGGTAATTCATTAGCTGCAATTTGCGATATATTTAATTTATTTTTTAGCGAGTTTTCGTAGAAAATGAAGCTATTGCTATGGCTCCAAAAATGTGAAAATTGAAAATTTTCGAAATTTGTTCCCATTGAAACCCGATGGAGATATTCTGAGATGAATCCTGGAGCTTAGGTACCTTTTTTCGCAATGATGACTTCGTTCGTCAGCATTTTTTGAGCACGTTAAATTGGTCAAAACTTTCAATAGTCGTGCTCAAAAAATCACTAAAATTGGCTAAAACCGCAATAGTTGAATTTGTATTTTTCTTTAGCAGAATTGGAGTCAAAAGAGGTTTCCAAACAATGAGCAAGAACATTAAAACATCTATGCAGAAATTTATGCTGAAAAATGCACTTAAATTTCTTTATTATTTTCAAATAAAATAGATAAAATCTCCAAAAAATTCAAATTTTTTTTAAATTGCAGAATAAGGTGTATAATATTCCTAAGCATGCTCATCAATATCATGTAGTGGAACTAAACTGCAGGACAGATGAACTGCAGATAATGCTATTTCTCTAGTAAAAGGGTACGCCAGAATACTCATACTTAATTATAAACCTAATTATAAACCTTTTATATACGGTTTCTATGGATGAATAATGATCATAATGAATATAAACACTCATTACCCAACCACTGAAAATCAATACAATCTGTTTACAGACTTCTTCGGAATATCATGGGCGAGGAGACAGCTGCCAATAATTCAGAGGAAAATAAATATTAAAATTGAATGCAAGACTGAGTTTTATTCGAACCTGATTATTATCCCAGTTGAATTGAAATGCATACATCCTGTGTCCACAAGTTGTATCAATTTTAGATCATATGGCTTGTTAACAATCAAGAAACGGGATGATACGAACGAAGATGGCTATTTAGATTTTTATTACAAATTATTACATAAGGGCCATTGAAAGTTTTAGTTTCATTTTCCTGATCTGGGATTTATTTATTTAGTTTATTACGCGCAAGCCCAGTTCACATTATTTTACTTCTGTACTATACTATACAGGGTGTGGGACAAACTCAAGAAATCGATTCTAGAGCTCATTTCTGATCGAAAGTATCTCTGATTGATTTATTTTAAACGCTTCGTTTTCATGTTATTCAATTTTTAAGATTTTTTTCGTGCTTTTTACCTCATAACATTAAAACGGACGTAACTCCCCCATGAACTCAAAACTAAGAACACCTTTGGAAGATCGTTAAATTTCCTACAACCCTGATATAAAGCAAAGTTGTTCCCTACGGGTTTGGGGATTTTTCGGCGGGCACAAGCTGTCAACTTTTGAACGGCATAGTCAATTTTACTTTTACTTTGCTGAATGGGGGAGAAAATTATGTTCGTATGTCCGAAACATGGATTTTTCTACCAAATCGAGGGTTTTAGTGAAAATAACCCCAATGAAAATGCGAGTTCTGGGCCAGTCTCTACGTATTTTTTCACGCTGAATCGAATGGTAACACTCGAAAACCTCTCCAACTCCGATATAACAGAGTTTTACGCCTTAACTCACGAATTTTTAGTTTATTTTTGACGCTCACTTTCATGTGTTTTTAAGGGTAAAACTAGTTAGTTAAACTGTAAAAATAGGTTATAACGGAGTTGGGGAGATCTTCAAGTGTTTCCATTCGATTCAGCGTGAAAAAATACGTATACACCGGCCCCAAGCTTGAACATATTTAGAGGGTCGTTCTTAAAAAATTCCCTCAATGTCGATGAAAAAACCATGTTTTTCAACAAACAAACATAATTTTATCCTCTAATTAGTGAAGTAAAATGAAAATTGATCATACAACTAGAAAGCAGAGATCTTGGGCCAGTTTTTACAGATGAGGTACTCGAAAAACAGTACAGAAATGGGACATTCACAGTCGGTTAAAAAACTAGAATTTCTCATACTCGGGGGAATTTCATGTTCAGGCAGTTTTTCCAACGAATAAATAGTAAAAAAAAATTTAATTTGGCATTAAACATGAAGGGAATTTAACGCTCTTTTTAACGGCATCCTTACTTTTAAACTTATTTTTCGTAGAGTACTTATTTGCACAGTGAAAAGAATAAATTGATAGAAAATGAGTGGAAATATAATTGAATTAATTGTAACACTAATAAAAAACAGTGTTATATTTTCAAAACCAACAAAACAAACAACAATTAAACAAGCCTGGTCCTCGTCTTTGTGGTCGTCGGGCATGTTATCTTTCGCATCCATTAGCTGCTTTGCTGAAAGACGAGCTTCAGTTTCATCCAGTTCCTTAAGAGGAGTGGAGAAAGAGAAGGAGTAGAGGTGGTCAGGAGTCAACGTAGATATGAGTAACACTAATTGGTGGAAAATATTTTTGGCAAGTGGAAAAATTATCTTGGTGGCGTCCATACAATCGAAAACATGTTTGTGATAATATCACGAGTGACCTTCCAGGACTCCACCTCACGAGTAGATTTCATATAGTCTTAGTTGCTCACGGAATATGAAGAACTTGGGACCAGATGGGCAGTAGTCTGTCGTCACAGTTCCATTTTCCGCAACTTCATTGATGCAATGCATTTTGATATCAATGTGCTTCTATTTCCCATTTATCATTGGATTGAGAGCACAGCATTTTGCAGCTTGATTATCAGTCTTCAGTGGGATGGATGATTGCTGAATTCCGATATGCGTTGCTAGGTTTTTTAGATGGATCGCTTCGCTCGCTTATTTGCTAAGCGCCATTCGTGTTTTCGACTAACGGTAGTTGCGCCACCGCATCGACAATGGTGGGATGGATCCTGACTCGACTCAACTCGCATAAGGCAAATTACCATTCCTTCACTGAATATTTACTAATAAATCATGAACGACAACTTAAAACACCATTTAAAACGGTCAGGTCCATACACTAGACAACAAAACTAAACAACTGAAGTTGAATAAGAAGTTCAAACGGTTTATTTGTTTATTATTTACAAATAGCAAGTAGGTGTAGGTACCTACAACCAGTAGTAAGTTTTACGTTGCTATTAAAAGTATTCAAGTACCTAGTATTTTATTTTAGATTTTCATAGAAATGATTAAACTAGTTTTGATTGCAAAGAAATTATGCAAAATTCACAACCGATTCTTTTAATATCACCGAAGGAGAACAGCTTAAAATGCTCGGCATATACGAGGGTGAATCAAATATAAGAAACTTTTAGGCCAGTGAGCGCAATAGTGATGGAAGAACGTTCCCCTGTTGTGGGGTGTTGGGTTGGTTAGTCAGGAGTGGGGGAAGCACCTGAGCCAGCCAAAACGGAAGTTAGTGAAAAAACGTTGTCTTTTTCCACGAAAAATAAAGAGTTACACTGTTAAATCGATTTCGACGGTTAGGCCATCATCAGTAACAAACAATAACTGAAGATATATTAGAAAGGACACAGCTTTTATAGTAACAGGTGAAGGGAGATTGAATCCCATTGGTCAAGAGAAAGGAAAGGGGCAGGAGGTACAACCAATTAAGTGCAAACAAGGTGACGGGGGATTATAGCTAATTAGATGAAGTGAAAGGGGGAAATAACTAAATATGGTTTCAACATTGTGAAGGGATAATTCCAAGCTTTATAAAAATGGACCTATTGGTGGTGAAATATATTGAGGTATATCCTCATTTAAACATTTACCAGATCTGTCACTTTTGATAATTTCGAATTTTTCAAGTATATTCAACATACCTCCCTTCGGACAAAAATGAAGAAATTCTACAAACTGTCTATCTGTCAAATCAAAATTGTAACTATGATTGGATTCCTTAAGATGTTTCGCAAACGTAGACTTCCCCTTATTTTCCCTGAAATCCTCCTGATGCTCGTCTATTCTTTCCCTGAATTTCCTACCAGTTAGACCGCAATATTCGTAGCCACAAGAACATTTTAGTTTATAAACCCCACTTTTATCCTGAACATTGATTTTGTCCTTAACGGATCCTAGTAATGAGTGATTTAGTTCGTATGAGCCAGCCTCCGCGACCCTCTCAGTACCTATCCATCGTCACGATGTCAGAGCAGGAGGTGCACCCCTCTGTTGTGCAACGCATTGTGATTAAGTTTTCTAGCTGCAGAAGGTGCGAAACCGGCCCAAATCTTGAGGAGATTGACTGCACAGTTCGGGGAAGAGACTCTGTCGCGAGCTAGAGTGTTTGCTAGGCACAGTCTGTAGAGGGTCGTAATCGTGTTGAAAAAAGTCCAGTCATGCAGCATGACCCCATGAGCGAATTTTTGAAGAAATCTTCGACATTTCAGTCGCTATTGATCGTGTTGAGAAATTTTAGTTTATGATTTTGATAGACAAACATGGAATCAAATTATTAACACATGCACAGAGTAAACTCAACAGTTGTGATTACTTTTTTTTTTTTAAAGCACCTACTACCTACGTTTTAAACAGATTGGTTATACAGGTATACTTCCATAAGGGTAGTTCAATCTGAATTTGGACAATGTTTCATGCGAATATTACCGATTTTTACAACTAGCGAACGAACGGCATTATTTCGATTTTTGAATGATTTTTCAACTTTGAAATTTTTGAAAACTTGATACATATTCTTATATAACATTTTACGCTGATTCCGAATACACCACATGTTAGTATGCTGAAAAAATTATTTCGCACAACAAATCGCAAAAAACAGGCTATTTTGAAATTTTTGACTACATTTTTGAAAATTTCAACCCGAAGATGTAATCCGATCGTGCTGGCCAAGGAACTTGAACTTTCGTTTTGAGTCCTTAACATTTTAAAATTTGTTTGAAGTTTCTAGCACAATTCTACGGACAGTTATCGTCCGGAATGACACATACATACATACATATACATCCATACATAAAAATGCGTTAAACTTCAGAATATGATTCAGAATAGCCTGAAACGGATTTCTGCATAAAATTTTTTCAAAAATTCACATTCTACAAATTTTGAGGCGAGAGCAATAGCTTAATTTTCTTCAAAAATTCGCTAAAAGAGAGCCATGACCGCAGACCCTGCGCCAGCATTACAGCAGGCAACATCAACAGTGTTTGCCAACTTGTTGATGGTGATAGGCGTCTAACAACTTCGGATATTGTTATTGAGGTTAGAATAAGTTATGGGAGCACTTACTCTATACTCACAGAGGAGCTAGGGTATCGCAAGGTGCCTGCCTGGTGAGTTCCTCGCCTCCTCACAGTTGACCAGAAATGAGAGAAGTGAGCGTCTTCTAGCCCGATTTTGGGAAGAAGGAGACCCAATTCTTTCTCACATTGTCACCTGTGTTGAAACGTGGGTGCATCACTACACCCCTGAGTCCAAACAAGCTAGTATGGAGCGGAGGAAGAAATGAGAACTTGGACCAGTGAAAGCCAAGTCACTATTATTGGATAGCAAGATTTTGGCTACAGTTTTTTTTTTTTTTTTTTTTTTTTTTTTTTTTTTACTAGCGTGGCCTTGCTGCACTTTGATTATTTTGTATGAGCGCAAAACAATTAATGCGGCATACTACTGCGACATTTTGACAGAGGTCAGACTTTCATATTGCCGCAAAAGACGAGACCTCCTGATGAGAAAAGTGATTCTTCTTCATGAACATGCTCTCCCCCATACAGCAGCCCTGACCAGAGAAAAATTGGAGCAACTGGGTTGGAAGACACTGGAACACCCTCCAGACAGTCCAGATCTGTCTCCCTGCGACTTCCATGTGTTTGGTCCTCTCAAGGAAGCTTTGGGAGGGCAACGGTTCAGCATATATGATGAGGTTTAAGCATACGTGCGCAATTGGCTACAAACACGACCTGACTATTTTTACGTGGTTGGAGTTAAAAGATTAACTGTACGCAGGGAAAAATGTGTTTCCAAATCAGGAGATTATGTAGAAAAATAAACTATTTGATTTTGTATTTAAAATCGAAATAAATTTAGAAAAAAAGTCTCGATTATATTTGATTCACCCTCGTATTATTGTGTGGTTTCTTAAAAGCATTCATACACTTGTTCCACAGAGTGTATCAATTGATGTGACTTGTTCTTCACACAATAAATGTAACAATTTCGCGAGATTTCAAGAATATATTCCACTTCAAATGCACCTACGAACCTGGGAATAGCAGCTCATGCAAGCATGTACCTACCTAGTAGCAGTCTTGGTTTTTTTTGGTAGGTAACTACCAATTCTTATTAAATGTATACAATAAAAGTGCAATGTATAGAAATGATAGGAATGTCCTACATTGACAGATGTAAGATTCCCAGACGTTCCCCTATAAATTTCATTACCGTTGGAGTAATGGTAGGCTGTGCGCATGCGCAAACGTTAATTTCTTAAAACTTTTTCTTATGAATACTATACTGCCCACCCAACTTGGCAAATTTTTTTCCGACCTACCGTTATTATTCGAAATTGTATTTTAAATACTTTGAAATTTACTGGAACGGGTAGATTTTGAGGCCCTGGACCTCAAAATATGTAAACCCTTTTGATAGGGGCGAAGCGCCAGGTTTGATGATATACTACATTAGGAGTTTGACAATTACAGACCAATGATAAAAAAGGCTATCTAATGCAGAAATAATATAACCTTTGTGGAATAATTTTCAGCATTTTAATTAGGCATCCTTAACAGAACTGGAAGAGAGCCAAATCGGATCCATTCTCGCAGGTTGAAGAGAGCGCGGAAGTAAACTCATTGAAGAATGTCGCGGTGTCGTCAATTGTGGAGAACACATTATCTTACCCAATCTATATTTATTACTTGATTTCCTAGCTTTCACATCTGAAGCTTACCGCCTTCGATTACGACACTGTGGATCTCGGTTCCACACCGCCTTCAAAGCACACCAATTAACAAGAAATTGTTTAATACCGTTAATTTGTGAACAAATTAATCTCACTATGAGTCGTAAATCTGATTACCTAATAGCGGATTCGATGTATAAAAGGTACCTACGGACTCGGGAGTTTATTCACAATGAACATGATGTTTATCGTCCCCATTTTAATGTCCGCTCTTTTAGCCTTGGTTGGTGGATCACCACCATACCAGCTTCTGTACGACGACGAGCCTTCAGTACCGTTGTATCACCTCCCGCCTGTAATACCACAGGTTCCCCTCCTCCCTGCCTCAAGGGCAATCTACAGACCACCACATGTAAGTATTCATTTACTGAGTAAGCATATCTAGTCAATTTTCATTGGACAGCGCTGCACAACTTACCAGGTGCTTCAATTCAAATTTAAAGTTGTCAATATGAGCAGAAAACGTGCGATGCTCTGGGAAGATATGTATTCCACTGAGTATTGAAAATTCGATAGGTACCGTTTATCTAGAAGATCTCTCCACTAGAATGAATCCCAAAAAAATACCAATACATTTTCAAAATTATAAAGATAAGCTGGATAAGTTGGTTCAGTTGGTGCCTCTAAATATCGAAGACGTAAATGTACATTCAGCTACTTTAATTGACTGTGTTAAAAAAGCTGCAGAATATGACCCCCGACCACGAAATAAGCCTATTTTCAAGCAACCTTGGTTCGATTGCGAATGTTATCGTGTTAGGAAGCGTCTGTTCCGCCTTTTAAATCTAGTGAGAAAATTTTCGTCTGATGATATTGTTTCGATGCTTTTTGCTAAAGCAAAGGTTGATTTCAAGAGGCTTTGTGAGACCAAGGAAGTTTCATACAATAATGACTGTATTGACAAGCTCAATAAAGCTAAAGACGGTAAAACATTCTGGCGCTCAATCCATATGCTCAGAAGTCAGTATGACCCGCAGATTGGTGATATACCCATGGTTCAATGGGTGAGCCATTTTCGTTCTCTTTTGAACCCCACATGCAGCTGGGACCCGATTCTGTTTGTCGAGCCGCAAATTTTAGACCCAGTGCTTGATAGAGAGTTCACGCTGGATGAGATGAAGGCTCCAATTCTCAAGAAAGGCGATCTCAAGATGGATCATGAAAATTCGTAGTGAAATGCTTGCCCTAAACTACCGTCCTGGCTGGGAAAGGGAGCGGGTAGACTGCTCTTTCTGTAACTACTGGGAAAAGGAGGATATATTCCACTTTATTGCTGTTTGCCCAATTCTAATAGAATACAGAGTCAAGTATTTTGGTGTTCGTGCTATTGTTGAAAATGATTTTGTGACACTCCTTGAAGATAGGGCTAGCTGGGAAAGACTGGCGAACTTTAGCCGTGATGCGTGGTCGTACCGTAAGGTTCTGGTTGACGAATTCAACTGGTGAGGAGATAAATCTTAAATTTCAACTAAAAATGTTATGATTTATGTATTTAACAATTCTTCCATATTATAAATTCACTAATGCAAAACATGACATGTATCATTGCATATTTTTTGTATTTGAATATTATTATAAATGCAAACCTTGAGCAACTCATTTGTGCCAACTTCGGCAGACAGCCTTAGGCTAAGCCTATTATTACTTACGAAAGTTTATTTATTTTTCTATTCACTAGATGAATCTTATTTTTTCAATAAAGTAATTTTTCTTCTTCTTCTTCATTTTCATTTGAACGACTATAAACATAACATAACTAATAACATTAATTGCTGTGCTATCATGGATATCCAAATATCACAATTCCTTGCTTTTCTCAGGACTACGAAGTTAGATATATATATATTAGAGGGGCGTGCTATTAACCCTCGATCCCGTTTGGATATCATGAAGATATCCACCCTATACATCACTGACATAGAGAGATGACTAAACCAAGCAATGACAATTCAAAACCTAACTGTAACAGTTACAAAAAACGGTACTTTTCCGTTATAACCCCTCCCCCCCTCCCATTCCATTTGTCTTCAACACGCCCGCCCGCCCGATGTTTCTAGGGATTCCTTCTTACTTCTTTATCTGGCGCTTATATGTGTGGCAACATCATCTGTGGCCTCTCTCTTAATGCAAATAAGCGTAATACATAAATCATACGCCATACCTTCATCCACTACATCAAATAATTGTCGCGATTCTTGCCAAACCTCAAAAGCTGAGTGGTAACGCATGATCAATTTCAAAACCTCTCCAGTCATATTCCCTGTTAAGAAAATCTCAATCAATAAAAAATCTTGAAATATTTCTCCAACTTCCCACGAGTCATCCATCACTAACATCGGGTTTTCTTCAAACTGGCCTCTCCAACTTTCCACTGAGAATATCAAATGCACCGGGAATCCCTCGCAGGAGTACCGTGATGTTGTACTTCAAAGTACCTACTCCAATTACATTTCCCGTCTAGCTTCCCGATTTGGGGGACTTTTGCAAGATCCATATTTTAGCATACATTCTTCTTCAGTGAGGCTCCTAGATTCAATAAAGCCCTGAACCCAATGAACTCCTGTGTTCACATAAACCTAGTACAACGAGAATTTAGCAATTTAGTTTAAAGCAAGGAGAGAATTTAGCTCACTCAGCTGATCAGGAAGGAGCCCATCATTTCCATCGTCTCTCAATGTCCCAAAGAGTCTGCCTATCCAATTTCAACTTCCAGGTTTCTTGCCAGTCTAATAGTGGTTGCAATCATGTTAACAAAATTAACTGAGAAGGATCATCTGTATGTACCTACAAAATTATTATTCCGACAACCACGGTCATACCACAGATTTTTGGTAACGCACTGCGCAGTGGTTAACATATTACGGATAGGTAATTCGAGAGCTTTCCAACGATTGGCGAACAGTTTTTGAACGATGATTGCCTAAGATACAGTCTCCGTTGCAACGATATAGTTGTAAGCGGATAATTAGGTAGCCGAAAATAGCGAATTGTGCGTACCGCACAAAATGTCATGTGTCCGTAATTTCGTCTCTGTTTTGGCCGGGATATGAAGGCAAAAACATGTTCCATTAATAAAAAAGTTCAGAGCTTTGTACGAATCCTGAATGATTTATTGATAAAGAGTACCTAACTAAACAACTCACATGTTGAACAAAATAATTAGTGGAGATACTTCAACAAATCCAACTAGTGAGTTATCTAATGCGAAAATGATAAGCCTTCGTGTGATAAATTTAGAGTTATTTGTAAAGGAATGTTGCTGTATAATATTAACATGCTGATTGTTTGCGAACACTTATTCTTAATTCTTCCGGATTTACAGTATCTGCACCATGCATCACGATTCTTCCCAGGAGATGTTGGCTGGCGCAAGTGAAGGTTTGTGATCCGAATAGAACTTCAGAATAGAATAAATCACCGTTCAGGATATGCCCTACTATAAGCTGCTCATATAAGCTCTGTACTTTTATATCGTGTGGCTACAAGTGAACAGTTATGTCGACAAGCGGGTTTGAAACGTTTAGTAGGAATAATTGAAAATTAAATATTCGTCCTCGGGACACGCTAAAGCATCTGAATTCAGTAACTTAACTACAATTCCTTTCATTACATTCCGTGAGTGTTCATATTCATGGCAACGTTCCTGTATTTGGACAGTTCAAATTGTAAAAAGTTCACACAGCTCAGAACCTACATAATTTGACATTAATTCCAATCTCATTTGCGAGAAGACAATTCACATGTCTTATATTTTGGTGTCCCAACCGCTCGTGAGAAAGTTGTAGTAGGTTTTGTTTAGGAATGTAACTCCAGTGCATTGCCGACAAAATTCTATGTTTGCATTTTGACATGGATATGTCTTTTGGCTGGGGGTCAAGGAATTTTTCGCTACTTTTTTTCTCCCCGACCGACCATCGTTCACACTTTTAACATGTATCATGTTTTAGCCCTGGGGTCCTAGCAAATTTTGCGAGTCAATTTTTTTCCGCGCACGAAAAAAATTACAGTGATTTCCGCCTACAACCGAGTCGTTGCTAGGGAAATAGTACTTCGTCGTTTTTCATCCCACAAAATTCGTTGACCATTCGTTCGAAAGCTCTCGATTTATCCAACAATATTATGTTAACTACTGCGATGTGCGTGTCCAACAAACTGAGTTATGAGCATGGTTATATAAATAATTGTTTACACACAGGTGATCATTCTCAATATTGATATTGTGAACATGATTGCAACCGCTTGGAATCGAGGAGAAAACATTATACATGGTTGAAATTTTTGGTTCTAGAACAGAAATTTATGTTTTTCGAAAAACGCACCATTTAGATAGGTACCTATCAACATTCTAAAAGCGAGAAGGAAACAACGATTTCACTAAAAAGCCCACAAATATCTTTTAAAATAAAAATAGGTTGTTGTTTTTAAAAAGAAACAGCAATAAAAATTAAATAATTTTTTCCCGACCGACACTTTTTTTCCCGACCGGCACATTTTGTATTGATTTTCACGTACAACCAAGGCGTTACTAGGGAAGAGTAGCTCCCATAGTTTTCACAGTAGGAAAATCGTTCGCCACTTTTTGGAATGCTCTCATTTTACCACGACATTTCATGACCTCTAAGCCATTGTAGCGTCAAGGAATGCTGATTTATTACTCTAAGTTCAAAACTAATATTGTTTTGTAACCATAATGGAATAATCTTGTGAAATGAAGGCACTAAATGGTTGGTATACAATTGAGTAGTAGGTACCAACTGGTAAGCAGTAGGTACTAGACATATCCATGATCTTTTGTTTTTCCCATCAAAGGAGAAATTAATTTGCCACATTTCTTGCCAAACTCGGTGGAAAGTTGGAAAGTTTAGCTTGTACAAGCCACCATAACGTTCCCTCTTTCTTGAATGATTTATTGATAAACAGGAAACTAAGTACCTAACTAAACAACTCACATGTTGAACAAAATAATTAGCGGAGAAACTTCGACAAATCCAACTAGTGAGTTATCTAATGCGAAAATGATAAGCCTTCGTGTGATAAATTTAGAGTTATTTGTAAAGGAATGTTGCTGTATAATATTAACATGCTGATTGTTTGCGAACGCTAATTCTAAATTCTTCCGGATTTACAGTATATGCACCATGCATCACGATTGTTCCGAGGAAATGTTGGCTGGCGCAAGTGAAGGTTTGTGATCCGAATAGAACTTCAGAATATAATAAATCACCGTTCAGGATATGCCCTACTATAAGCTGCTCATAAAAGCTCTGTACTTTTATATCGTGTGGCTACAAGTGAACAGTTATGTCGACAAGCGGGTTTGAAACGTTTAGTAGGAATAATTGAAAATTAAATATTCGTCCTCGGGACACGCTAAAGCATCTGAATTCAGTAACTTAACTAGAATTCCTTTCGTTACATGCCGTGAGTGTTTATATTCATGGCAACGTTCTTTCATTTGGACAGTTTAAATTATAAAAAGACATTTAACAAAAGGATCTTTCTTGGAAACGTTCACACTTGGTCCACCAGATCCCTTGTGGCAGTGGTGGGCGTGGAAAAGTATGTCGGGGAAACGACTCCGTCCGATCGGCCTCGTTTTTCAAAACACGAATGGGATGTACGACAAGAAAGTACGAAACACTCGTTGGCTGCCTATTGCAGAACTTTAGAATATACTAATTTACTAATAAGAGAATCTAATTTGCAAAAAGGAATATTTCTAGGAATGTCAATGTTCAATTAACTTCCAAAAATACACTCAAAACTTGAGCGAAATTTACTCGTATTTGATTGAGGGACCCTAAATTTATAATTACCGTCTCCAGTGAACTAGGTGAAACATACGGAAGACGTTGTTACCTATATAAACTTGAACAATTTTAAATTTGATTTCCTCTCGCTGATAACTCTGAATTCGATTTTTTATCTCAAAAAAGAAAAGAATAAGTAGTTTATTTTAAAAAAGTTTAGAATTTCATATATTAAACTTGATGTTTTGTCAAGTCTTTATATTCATGGACAACTACGAATAACATTGCGAATGATCACTGTTGGGTAATTCATTAGCTGCACTTTGCGATATATTTAATTTGTTTTTTAGCAAGTTTTCGTAGAAAATGAAGCTATCGCTATGGCTCCAAAAGTGTTTAAATTGAAAATTTTCGAAATTTGTTCCCATTGAATTCCGATGGAGATATTCTGAGATGAATCCTAGAGTTTCACTTTTATTGCAATGATGACTTCGTTCGCCAGCATTTTTTGAGCACATTAAATTGGTCAAAACATTCAATAATCGTGCTCAAAAAATCAATAAAATTGGCTAAAACGGCAATAGTTGAATTTGTATTTTTTAAGCAGAATTGGAGTCAAAAGAGGTTTCCAAACAATGAGCAAGAACATTAAAACATCTATGCAGAAATTTCTGCGGAAAAATGTACTTAAATTTCATAATTATTTTCAAATAAAATAGATAATATCTGCAAAAAATCGTATTTCTCCAGTAATAGGGTACGCCAGAATACTCTTACTTAATTATAAACCTTTTATATACGGATTCTATGGATGAATAATGATCATAATGAATATAAACACTCATTACCCAACCACTGAAAATCAATACAATCTGTTTACAGACTTCTTCGGAATATCATGGGCGTGGGGACAGCTGCCAATTATTCAGCGGATAATAAATATTAAAATTGAATGCAAGACTGAGTTTTATTCCAACCTGATTATATACCCAGTTGAATTGAAATGCATACATCCTGTATTCACAAGCTGTATCAATTTTAGATCATATGACTTGTCAACAATCAAGAAACGGGATGATACGAACGAAGATGGCTATTTAGATTTTTATTACAAATTATTATATAAGGGCCATTAAAAGTTTTAGTTTCATTTTCCTGATCTGGGATTTATTTATTTAGTTTATTACGCGCAAGCCCAGTTTACATTATTTTACTACTGTACTATACTATACAGGGTGTGGGACAAACTCAAGAAATCGATTCTAGAGCTCATTTCTGATCGAAAGTATCTCTGATTGATTTATTTTAAACGCTTCGTTTTCATGTTATTCAATTTTTAAGATTTTTTTCGTGCTTTTTACCTCATAACATTAAAACGGACGTAACTCCCCCATGAACCACAGTAAATTCAAAACTAAGAACACCTTCGGAAGATCGTTAAATTTCCTACAACCCTGATATAAAGCAAAGTTGTTCCCTACCGGTTTGGGGATTTTTCGGCGGGCACAAGCTGTCAACTTTTGAACGGCATGGTCAATTCTACTTTTACTTTGCTAATTGGGGGAGAAAAGTATGTTCGAAACATGGATTTTTCTACCAAATCGAGGGTTTTACTGAAAATAACCCCCTATGAAAATGCGAGTTCTGGGCCAGTCTCCACGTATTTCTTCACGCTTAATCGAATGGTAATACTCGAAAACCTCCCCAACTCCGATATAACTGAGTTTTACGCCTTAACTCACGAATTTTTAGTTTATTTTTGACGCTCATTTTCATGTGTTTTTAAGGGTAAAACTAGTTAGTTAAACTGTAAAACTAGGTTATAACGGAGTTGGGGAGATCTTCAAGTAGTGTTTCCATTCGATTCGGCGTGAAAAAATACGTATACACCGGCCCCAAGCTTGAACATATTTAGAGGGTGATTTTTCAAAAATCCCTCGATTTCGAAGAAAAAACCATGTTTTTCAACAAACAAACATAATTTTATCCTCTAATTAGTGAAGTAAAATAAAAATTGATCATAAAACTAGAAAGCAGAGATCTTGGGCCAGTTTTTACAGATGAGGTACTCGAAAAACAGTACAGAAATGGGACATTCACAGTCGGTTAAAAAACTAGAATTTCTCATACTCGGGGTAATTTCATATTCAGGCAGTTTTTCCAACGAATAAATAGTAAAAAAAATTTTAATTTGGCATTAAACATGAAGGGAATTTAATGCTCTTTTTAACGGCATCCTTACTTTTAAACTTATTTTCCGTAGAGTACTTATTTGAAAAACAGTGAAAAGAATAAATTGATAGAAAATGAGTGGAAATATAATTGAATTAATTGTAACACTAATAAAAAACAGTGTTATATTTTCAAAAACAACAAAACAAACAACAATTCAACAAGCCTGGTCCTCGTCTTTGTGGTCGTTGGGCATGTTATCTGTCGCATCCATTAGCTGCTTTGCTGAAAGACGAGCTTCAGTTTCACCCAGTTCCTTAAGAGGAGTGGAGAAAGAGAAGGAGTAGAGGTGGTCAGGAGTCAACGTAGATATAAGTCCTTTCACGTTGTTATTTCTAATTGGTGGAGAATATTTTTGGCAAGTGGAAAAATCATCTTGGTGGCGTCCATAGAAACGAAAACATGTATTGTGATAATATCACGAGTGACCTTCCAAGATTCCACCTCACGAGTAAATACCATACCTAGTCTCAGTTGCTCACGGAATATGAAGAACTTGGGATCAGATGGGCAGTAGTCAGTCGACACAGTTCCATTTTCCGCAACTTCCCTGATGCAATGCATTTTGATAGCAATGTGCATCTATTTCCCATTTATCATTGGATTGAGAGCCCAGCATTTTGCAGCTTGATTATCAGTCTTCAGTATGATGGATGATTGCTGAATGCCGATATGCGTTCCTATGGGTGATATTCTCGAGACTTGGACACTAGCGCATCCTTACATCGAGGCAAGGTGAAGTCGAAGTTATTTCACCTTGTTGTCATGGTGACGAGTAAACTATGCGAAAATGCGCCATTTGTAGCCGCAGCTGGACAACTGCATAACATAGTCTTACCTAGTTCCTAGTCAATATTTTCATTATTTGTAATATGCAAGGTGATAAATTGTATGCAAATTACATCAAGTTATTATCAGGTGATGATCTCAAACGCTACGAACGCAAGATTTAATCTGTGGGGAGTTGACATCAAGTGTTCTAGATGCTCCAGACATCAGCCGCAAAGATGTTGTGGATTAACTATCTAGTTTTAGAACAGTTCTTTGAATAAATTGAAACTAAAAATCTTTAGAGTACTGTGAAAGTGGTCATGTGAAAGGATGTGCTATGAGAGCTCTGCCAGCCGGGAATAGTAATTATCGCATGTGGAAAGGTGAGTTCTTAGAGGGAAGGTATACCTACATACTTTCCGTAAATTAGGTATTTCTTGTTCATGTACTTCATCGATAAAAACGAAAGTAGGTAACTAATTACTTTTTTTGTCCCTAAAATTTGCGTAACTGCAAAACTCGCGCAATAACTGCACTGCCAATGCCGTCTTTATGAAATCTTACCTTCAGAAGAATGCATTTCAAGGTTTTTTCCTTGCAGCTGGTTTTTAATTCATGTTGCATATTCCCTGATTCGATATTTGACAAACTTGCTAATCAGCGGTTGTATTTGTCAGCAAAGCAACGACCCACCTACTTTGTTTAGGCGATATAAACAGACAGCAAATCTGGTAGGACGTACGTACCTACCTAAGTTGTTTAGTTTCTTGGTGTAGCAACAACCTGCCTTGTTTACTTTGACAAACTATCAAACTCCTTTTATTAATTAAATTTAACAAGTAAAGCATCCTCAGTTAAGCATAGTACTACGAACGCTGATGAAGCTACCTGAGAAATGGCTAGGAACCTCCTCCACAGCAGTACAGACACCTGAGTAATTTTCAATCATCTTTTCTTTACTATTTTTCAGGTTAATAGTTATTCTCAAAGCCTAAACGAATGAAGTTCTTTAGTTTTCTGACACTGATTAACTACGATATTTAGTAGGCTCTTAGTCCAAATGAAAACTCGTTCACGTTAGATTGGTATCGTTCATAGCAATCTGCAATCAATTATTGCGCTGGCAGGCACGATTATTATAACATTTAGTCGAATGAAACTTTGTATTGCTACAATATTATAGTTTTTCAAAACAAAACTGTTGAAAAATGGCCTTATAGCCACGAATTATGTTGCCGTGAGACGGCAAACTTCTTGTGAGAAATAGGTTGGTTGAGTAGCGATTCATTGACGTAGAGGGCAGTCATGGTCGACTTTAGCTGACTTGTGACGTCACGAGAATATGGGCCATAGCCTGACGGTAATGAAAATACGTTGAGGTTTTCGTGTGTGTATATTATGAGCTGTTGTTTGGATATATTTCCTTGTGTTTAAAAGAGTTGTTTTGTGTTCCGAGAGAGTTGTTTTGTGTTTTGAGACAGGTGTTTTTTTGAGAAATGGAACCATCAGTTACTCCGGGTAGTTCACGATCAGGGCAAAGTGGGAAGGCAGTTCGGTCGCAGGCTTGAGAAATAATCTTCAGGTTGTTTCAGTACCTGAAAGGGTTGAAAGAAGAAGGCATTCTCGGGAAAACTGTGGTGGTGCGACAGGAAACCGCTAAAGCGACACCGTTTTCTTTGTCAACGGTGAATAGTGTCGTTTCTGAGGAAACCGAAGCCGGGAAACGGAAATGAAATACATGACGAACGACCGCCTCATTGACAATCGTGTGGACGAACTGATCATCAGTCTGGCTGGGAGCTCGTCTGACGGTTCTTCTGACGAGAGCGATTTTTTCCCATCAGAAGAAGACTAATTTCTTTTTTACAAAAGGTTTCTGAAAATAAAAATTGTACCTAGGTGCGTCCTGTAACTAAATTTTCTACTACTCACTCGTCCTTTCTCTAACGAACTTCGCTATGGAATCCAAGGTAGGTAAGTTTGGTAATAAGGCATATAAATTGGCGAGCATTAATGTTTGAATTCGTTTTGAGATAGGAATTACTCATAATCAGCTATCAGAGCCGAGCTTATCAATTTTTGCAAGTTGATTCAGTGCTGACGTTCGCAGGGAAGAAAACTCCAAAAAAATCGTGCAAACGGGAAAATTTCCCCGCTCTTGTTTCAGTCCCCCGCACCAGGCACCGACGGCTACGTATTCTTTTCACTACAGACAGGCTATAGCCTTTTTAGATGGATCGCAACGCTCGCTGATTCGCTAAGCGCCATTTGCGTTTTTTATTAACAGTAGTTGCGCCACCATCGCATCGAAAATGGAGGGATAGATCCTGACTCGACTCAAATCGCATAAAGCAAATTACCATTCCTTCACTGAATATTTACTAATAATCATGAACGAAAACTTAAAACACCATTTAAAACGGTCATGTCCATACACCAGAACAAAACTAAGCACCTGAAGTTGAATAAGAAGTTCAAAAGGTTTATTGTTTATTATTTACAAGTTGCAAGTCGGTGTAGGTACCTCAGCCAGTAGTAGATTTTACGTTGCTATTAAAAGTATTCAAGTACCTAGTATTTTATTTTAGATTTTCATAGAAATTATTAAACTAGATTTGATTATACAGAATTACGCAAAATTCACGACCGATTCTCTTAATATCACCGAAGGAAAACAGCTTAAAATGCTCAGCATATACGAGTGTGAATCAAATATAAGAGACTTTTAGGTCAGTGAGCGCAATAGTGTAGGAAGAACGTTCCCCTGTTGCGGGGTGTTGGGTTGGTTTGTCAGGGGTGGGGGAAGCACCTGAGCCAGCCTCCTCGACCCTCACAGTATCCATCGCGATGATGACTAAGCAGGAGGTACACTCCCTCTGTTGCGCAACGCATTGTGATTAAGTTTTCTAGCTGCAGAAGGTGTAAAAACGGCCCAAATCTTGAGGGGATTGACTGCACAGTTCGGGGAAGAGATGCTGTCGCGAGCTAGAGTGTTTGCTTGACATGAACAGTTCATGGAGGGTCGTAGTCGTGTTGGAAATGAGAGCCATGACCGCAGACCCCGCAACAGCATTACAGCAGGCAACATCAACAGTGTTGGTCAACTCGTTGATGGTGATAGGCGTCTTACAACTTCGGATATTGAGATTGAGGTTAGAATAAGTTATTAGAGTACTAACTCTATATTCACAGAGGAGCTGGACTATCACAAGATGTGTCCCAGGTGGGTTCCTCGCCTTCTCACAGCGGACCAGAAATGAAAGAAGTGAGCATCTTTTTGCACGATTTCGGGGAGAAGGAGACATTATCACCTGTGATGAAACGTGGGTGCATCACTACACCCCTGAGTCCGAACAAGCGAGTATGAAGTGGAGGAAGAAAGGAGAACCTGGACCAGTGAAAGCCAAGTCACGATTATCGGCTGGCAAGGTTTTGGCTACTTTTTTTTTTTTTTTTTTTTTTTTTTAAATACCAGCATAGTTTGCTGCAACTTGATTTTTTCGCATGAGTGCAAAACAATTAATGCGGCATACTACTGCGACATTTTAACAGAGGTCAGACTTGCATATTGCCGCAAAAGACGAGACCTTCCGATGAGAAAAGTGATTTTTCTCCATGAAAATGCTAGCCCCCATACAGTAGCTCTGACCAGAGAAAAATTGGAGCAATTGGGTTGGGAGACACTGGAACACCGTCCACACAGTCCAGATCTGTCTCCCTGCGACTTCCATGTGTTTGGTCCTCTCAAGGAAGCTTTGAGAGGGTAAAGATTCAGTAGAGATGAGGTTTAAGCATATGTGCACTATAGACTACAAACACGACCTGACTCTTTCTACGTGGGTGGAATTAAAAAAATACCTGTATGCTGGGAAAAATGTGTTCCCGAATCAGGAGATTATATAGAAAAATAAACTATGTTTATTTGTGTGTTTACAATCAGAATAAATTTAAAAAACTCTCGTTTATATTTGATTCACCCTCAGAATATTGTGCGGTTTTGCGGAAGCATTCATGCAATTGTTCCAGAAAGTTTATCAATTAATGTGACTTGTTCCTCACACGCTGCAGAAAATCCTCCATATTTCGACTCAATTTTCAACATCACACAAGGTAAACAAACCCCACATGTCTAAATTTCGTCAGTCACTTATAAATCATTTGAAAAAGCCCTAATCAACCCTAAACTCCTTCTACGGACACCCCAAGAACTCCCCCCGATCTCGGGACTGGCAACAATTCCTATGGAAATTAAAGATCCCCCCCGGAGACTGATGCACCTGACCATGGAACAGAGGCGGATGAGCGATAGAGGATACTAGACAGGTATGTGTGAATCAATTTCTGTAAATTAGGCAGGATCCTAGGTGCTGTACCTTCCTAGTCATAGTTTGTAACGGCCCGTTATGTGTGTTTTTAGAAGGGGCCTGAAGATGACATTTTGATGTTGAAAACGTGCAATAAAGAAACTCGGAGAAGAATTTTCTCTGCTTATATCCGTCTCACCCTGACAACCCCATTGGGTATTTTAAATAGGCATCCTTAACAGAACTGAAACTGACCAAAATCGGATCCATTCTCGCAGGATGTAGAAAGCGCAAAGGTATATTCAGTAAAGGGATGTCGCGGTGTCTTCAATCGTGGAGAATACATTAAAATACCGAATCTATATTTATTATTTGATTTCCTAGCTTTCACATCTGAAGCTTACCGCCTTCGATTACGACACTGTGGATCTCGGTTCCGCACCGCCCGCAAAGCGCACTAATTAACAGGAAGTAGTTTAATCCCATTAATTTGTAAACCAATTAATCTCGCTATGAGTCGTAAATCTGATTACCTAATCGAGGATTCGATGTATAAAAGGTACCTACGGACTCAGGAGTTTATTCACAATGAACATGATGTTTATCGTCCCAATTTTGATGTCCGCTCTTTTAGCCTTGGTAGGTGGTGATCCACCACCATACCAGGTTGTGTACGACGACGAGCCAGTACCTATAATAGGCACACAGTTTCCCCTCCCGCCAGTATTACCACAGGTTCCCTACCTCCCTGCCTCAAGGGCCTACAGACCACTGCATGTAAGTATTCATTTACTGAGTAAGCATATTTAGTCAATTTTCATTAGACAGTTGCACAACTTACCAGATTATTCAATTCAAATTTAAAGTTGTCAATACGAGCAGAAAATGTGCGATTCTCTGGAAAGATATGTATTCACTGAGTATTGAAAATTCGATACCGTTTATCTAGAAAATCTCCCCACTAGAATGAACTCCACACATATACCAATACCTTTTCAATTGAACGACTCACCTATAAACTTTAATTGCTGAACTATCATGGATATCCAAATATCACAATTCCTTGCTTTTCTCACGACTACCAAGTTAGATTTGTATTACAGGGGCGTGCTATCAACCCTCGATCCCGTTTGGATATCATCAAGAGATGCACCCTATACATCACTGACATAGAGAGATAACTAAACCAAGCAATGTCAATTCAGAACCGAACTGTAACAGTGACAAAAACCAACAAACTGGTGCAACAAACCTTGGAAATTTCGAATTGGACATAGGGACGGGTTGGGCGGGAGTTTTTTTCGATACTTTAAAGCGCTTCCCAAGATAATCTTCTACTGACTTTTTTTTAAATTAATTTATTATTTTTATTATTAAAAACATGGCCTTATACGGAAGGATATGAATGGACGAACCGCGATGTTTTACTATCCTCAACGAATGTTCGAGATTATTTTGACATTTTTCAGCCCAAAAAGTGTAACGAAAGCCTTATTTTCTATTGATTTACACGTACAGCCGATGCGTTACTAAGAAAGTGTAACTCCCTTAGTTTTCATAACAGGAAAATCGATTGCAACTTATAGGAATGCTCTAATTTTATCACAATATCTCATGATCTCTAAGCCATTGTGGTGTCAAGGAAAACTGAATTACTACGCTATGTTATAAACTAATATTGGTAAGTAACCATAATGAACTAAGAATGCGAAAAGAAGGCACTACATTGAGTAGGTACTATAGAGTAGTAGGTACTAGGCAATGCATAGGCCTCTTATCAGCTGATTGGCTCCTAATGCTGATTTTTATCTATTTGATCTCTGAAGCTGAAATTTGAAACAGGGCCTGTATGATGTAGGTAAAATAGGATTTCAACTTACGGAACCACCATAATCTGCTGAGGTTCCTCATTTCAATGCTATTCGTCGTATGTAGCTAAAACTTTGAATTGAGCCAATTGACCATTAGAGTTTTCTAAAATAGGAATTACTGTGAAGCGTATCTTTACAGCACATGATGGTGTTGAAGATATTCGTGCAACTGACACCACCATTGTTGGGAAACAGACTCTCCTTGTATCCTTCTATATCACACTACGCATATCCACTCGTGACATTAGATACCTACTTATTTGCATTGAAGTTGATGGCATACAGTTCGAAAGCAGCAGTTTTAATAGACTTGTAATATAATTGTAGTAGGAGACTATAGAGTTGTAATAGAAGCAGTTGGTATGGAGCATCTATTGACCTGCTGTGTACGATTGACAAAATGAAGACCCACCCAGATCAGCTGAGTGAGCTGATCTGGGTGCTCATTTCTCTCTATGTAAAGAAGCAGAAATTCGGTATTGAGCCTCTACAGGCCTTCTGTGCACGATTTACATATTAAGGAACCAGCCAGATCTGCGAAAACACACACGAATACACACTGTTTTTATTCTTGTCCTGCGTAGGCTGAGGAGAAAAGATGATCTTCTTAATTTCATGCACCAACCAATCATTAATCATGTGTGTATATTCGATGGCTTATCATCAACAATGGCTTCGAGATCTAAACTCCCCTTACCAATGGCTCCAACCGATTGGCCATTAGCTGTGGTCACAAATCGTGGAACACAGAAAGCTCAACTGGCTGAAACAGGTCTATTCTATAGATGATGTGATTCGTGGCTCCATTGTCCACTTACCACGCATTCGGGTCACACTCAGTTTACGAAATTTCGTTGCCAACGTGGTTGAGTTAACTCTTAGGTCTTCATTCTTCTTTGGAGGCTTGTGCACCAAGTACTTCACCCTATTCATCTGCAGCGTCTCCTTTGTTGTTTAAAGCAAGCTCGAAAACACCTAGCTGTGCTTTTCAATAGTTCTCCGAGTCTTTTCCACAAGCGCTCAGCTCGACTTGAAAGGAAAAAACGTATGAAGCAATGTGTCGAAAATTTTTTAAACCAGAAAAAACTCTGGTAACATAGAATTCTTGTCAATCTCAACTTCAGTCTTTAATTCACAACAAATATTCTTCACATTGCTCATATGAGTGGCAACATCATCTGTAGCCTCTCTCTTAAAGCGAAAAAGCGTCATACAAAGATCATACGCCTTACCTTCATTCACTACATCAAATAACCGTCGCGATTCTTGCCGAACCTCGAAAGCTGAGTGGTAACGCATGATCAATTTCAATTCCTCTTCAGTCATATTCCCTGTTAAGACAATCTCAATCAATAAGAAATCTTCAAAAATTTCTCCAACTTCCCACGAGTCATCCATCACTAACATCTGGTTTTCTTCAACGAATGGCCTCTTCTAGTATTCCATTGAGAATATCAAATGCTCCGGGAATCCCTCGCAGGAGTACCGTGATGTTGTACCTCAAAGTACTTACTCCAATTACATTTCCTGTCTAACTTTCTGATTCGGGTAACTTTTTCCAGATTCATATTTTAGCATCATTTTTCTTAAGTAAGGCTCCTAGATTCAGCAAAGCCTATAACCCAATGAACTCCTGTGTTCACATAATCCTAAAACCGCTAGAGAATTAAGTAATTTAGTTTTTAAAAAGGAGAGAGAATTAAGTAATTTAGTTTTTAAAAAGGAGAGAATTTAGCTTACTCGGCTGATCAGGAAGGAGCCCATCATTTCGATTGCCCCTCAACGACCCTGAGAGTCTCCCTATCCAATTTCAACTTCCAGGTTTCTTTCCAGTCTAATAGTGGTTGCAATCATGTTAACAAAATTAACTAAGAAGGACCACCTGTATGTACCCAAACAATTATTATTCCGACAACCACACTCATACCTCGGATTTTTGGCCACGCACAGCGCAGTGATTAACATATTACGGTTAGGTTAATCGAGAGCTTTCCAACGACTGTCGAACAGTTTTTGTGCGATGATTGCCTATGATACAGTCTCCGTTGCAACGATATGCTTGTAAGCGATAATCATCGCCTTCGTGTGATAAATTTAGAGTTATTTTTAAAGGAATGTTGCTGAATAATGTTAACATGCTGATTGCTTGCGAACACTAATTCTAAATTCTTCTGGATTTACAGGTAGCATCACGATTTTTCCCATCTACTTATCCAGGCCATGGCTGGCGCAAGTGAAGGTTTGTGATCCGAATAGAACTTCGGAATACAATAAATCACCGTTCAGGATATGCCCTACTATAAGCTGCTCATATGAGCTCTGTACGTTTATATTGTGGGACTGCAAGTGAACAGTTATGTTAACAAGCGGCTTTAAATCCTTTAGTAGGAATAATTGAAAATTAAATATTCGTCCTCGGGACACGCTAAAGCATCTGAATACAATTAATTTAGTAGGTAACTTAACTAGAATCCATTTCATTACATGCCGTGTGTGTTTATATTCATGGCAATGTTTCTTTATTTGGACAGCTTTTATTATAAAAAGACATCAGAAAAAAGATCTTTCTGGGAAACGTTCAGAAAAACGCGTTGGTTGCCCGTCGTAGAACTTTAAGACGTGCTATGGACTTCGAAAATTTCAATATTATAGGAAGAGAATCTAATTTGCAAGAAGAAATATTTCTAGGAATGGATGAGAGAAAACATTCAAATTCAATTAACTACCGAAAATACACTCAAAACTTGAGCAAAATTTACTCGTATTTGATTGAAGGACTATAAAATTATAATTACCGCCACCAGGAAGCAGGCGACACATTGGGAAGACATTGTTACCTACATAAACTTGAACAATTTTTGATTTGATTTTCTCTCGCTGATAACTCTGAATTCGATTATTATTCGATTATTTTTTACTACATTTTTGAAAATTTCAACCCGAAGATGTAATCCGATCATGCTGGCCAACGAAGTTGAACTTTCGTTTTGTGTCCTCAACATTTTAAAATTTGTTTGAAGTTTCTAGCACAATTCTACGGACAGTTATCGTCTGGATGAACACATACGTATACACAAACATACATACATTCATACATACATACATACATAAAAAAATGCGTCAAACTTCAGAATATGATTCAGAATAGCCTGAAACTGATTTCTGCATAAAATGTTTTCAAAAATTTACATTCTACAAATTTTGAGGCGAGAGCAATAGCTTAATTTTCTTCAAAAATTCGCTAAAAGAAAAGAATAACTAATTAATTTTTAAAAAGTTTGAATTTTATATTTTAAATTTTGTGTCCTTAAAGAAGCCCCCGTTCTGGAGAGAAACGTTGGAGAATAACAAAAAAAAAACAATTCAAGGACCAAAAGGCCTTTTTTTTTGTCAAGTCTTTATATTCATGGACAACTACGAATAACATTGCGAATGATCACTGTTGGGTAATTTATTAGCTGTGATTTGCGATATACTTAATTCATTTTTAGCGAATTTGCGAAGAAAATGAAGCTATTGCTGTGGCTCCAAAAATCTGAAAAAAGAATATTGTCGAAATTTGTTTTAATTGAAATCCGATTAGAGATATTCTGAGATGAACATCAAGCTATCAAAAAAAAAAAAAAAAAAAGAAAGAAAAAGGATGTCTTCGTTCGCCAGCATTATTTGAGCACAAATTTCAATAATCGTGATCAAAAAATCTATAAAAATGGCTATAAAGGCGATGGTTAAATTTATATTTTTTAGCAGAATTTGAGTCAACAGAGGTTTCCAAACAATTAGCTAGAACACTGAAAAATCTATGCAGAAATTTATGCTGAAAAAAAGTAGTTAAATTTCATTAATATAATCAAATAAAATAGATAAAACCTGCAAAAAATCTGAAAAATACCAAATTTTTTTTAATCGCTGAATATTATTAATATCGAGTTTTTGGCCATAAAATTGGTAGTTAAGAAGTCCTTTTTACTTAAAGTGCTGAATTTTCAAAGCAATTTAACATAAAATAGAAAGATAATTTACAAAATTCGGTCATATGATCATGCTGCATGACTAGTTTTAATACTAGAGAAAATCACTAAGGATGAGAGTAGAATACTGGTTAATCCTGTTTACATGATGCAAGCGTAACCTAGCGAGCATAATATTCCTAAGCAGGCTCATCAATAAAATGTAGTGGCAGTAAACTGCAGGACAGGTGAGCTGCAGATAATGCTACTTCTCTAGTGAAAGGGTACGCCAGAATACTGTTACTTTATCATAAACCTAATTATAACCCTTTAATATACGGTTTCTATGGATGAATAATGATCATAATAAATGAAAAAACACTCATTACTCAACCACTGAAAATCAAAACAATCTGTTACAGACTTCTTCGAGATATCATGGGCGTGGGGACAGCTGCCAATAAATTCAGAGGAAAATAAATCTTAAAATTGAATGCAAGACTGAGTTTTATTCCAACCTGATTATTTTCCCAGTTGAATTGGAATGCATACATCCTGTGTCCACAAGTTGTATCAATTTTAGATCATATGACTTGTTTTGACAGCCAAGAAACGTGTGAAAATAACCCACTATGAAAATGCGAGTTTGAGGCCGGTCTCTTCGTATTTTTTTCACGCTGAATCGAATGGTTAACACTTGCAGATCTCCCTAACTCCGATATGACAGAGTTTTACATTTTAACTCAAAAATTTTTGGTATATTTTTCATGCTCAATTTCATATGTTTTTAAGGGTAAAACTCAGTTATATCGGAGTTAGGGAGATCTGCAAGTGTTACCATTCGATTCAGCGTAGGAAAAAATACGTAGAAACCGGACCATAGCTCGAATATGTTTAGAGGTTCAATTTTCACGAAATCCGACGATTTCAAATAAAAAACCATGTTTTTCAACATACAAACATACTTTTATCCTCTAATTAGTAAAGTAATATAAATATTGATCATGCTGCTAGAAAGCTGAGAACTTGGGCCAGTTTTTAAAAATGAGGTACTCAAAAAACACTACAGAAATGTGACATTCATAGCCGGTTTAAAAAATTGGGATTTCTCATATTCGTGGGAATTTCATGTGCAGGCAGTTTTTTCACCGAATAATTCCTATTAAAAATAATGATTTGGCATTAGATAAGAAGGAAATATAACGATATTTCTAACGGTATCTATAAATTTAAACTTATTTTTTGTAGAGTACTCATTTGTACAGTGAAAAGAATGAATTAATATAGAAAATGAGTGAAAATATAATTGAAATTAATATTACACTAATTGGTCGAAAATATTTTTGGCAAGTGGGAAAAATATCTTGGTGGCGTCCACAGAAACGAAAACACGAATTGTGAAAATATCACGAGTGACCTTCCAAGACTCCACCTCACGAGTGATTTCACGTAGTCCGAGTTGCTCACGGAATATGAAGAACTTGGCACCAGATGGGCAGTAGTCAGTCTTCACAGTTTGTAATGAACTTAGGCGCCCCGTAGGTGCAATGGGGGCCTAAATCCACACTCATAGATAGAGAGGAGATGTGACAGTGCCATAAGAGATACGACTCGTCGTATATATGCTACGTTCGGAGAAGATTGGTTTTCCAGTTCTAGGATCACCCATCCATCGCCAAACGCGGGCTTTCGAAAGCACGGGAATAAGCGCCCGACGCCCGTTGGGAAACAACGGAGCGACGGCAGAGCATTCCCTCGGATCTCGCGGGAACTGTCACCCCCCCCCCCCCCCCCCCCTTAAAAAACATAGGTACTTGATTGAAGAGTAAGTATGTAAACTAGGTGGAATAGTTTACTGGTTGAGAACTGATGCTCACTAATAAATAGCTGCATTGGCGATTGAGGATAAAAAGGTGAAATTAAAACAGGATGGATTGTCAATGAATCTTCATATGAAGTATTCATAAGGTAGTTAACCTTAGGGATGGGTATCGATGTATCGATGTTTCAAAAACATCGATGTTTTCCTCCAAACATCGATGTTTTTTTCATCGATGTTTACTCTTCGATGTTTTTTAAACATCGATGTTTTTTCCCAGACATCGATGTTTTTTTTTTTTTGTTTTTTTTTTTAATGTTTTTTTTTTTTTTGTTATTGTAAAAATGATGGTTCTTTTATACCTGAACAATAATTATTCTTGTTTTATAAATGCTTACTTGGTTGTTTATTCTATAAAAATAATACTGTACAGATTCAAGAAACATCGATGTGTTTGAATCGTACTACGGTAATGTCGATTCGTTATCACATATTGTTATCAGTGTTTGTATCATTCATTATCATGAAATTCGTTGTCTCGCGTTTCTGGAAATTCAGTGGCGTAGCTAAATCATTTCCTATGGAGGGGCAACGGCCAAGGATCTTATAGTTTTAGTAATAATTTTAGTAACTTGTAGTTGTTGTGTATACTAAAACTGTGTAACACACTGTCGTTCTTAATAGATATTTTATAGTTTTTGTCATGATTTTAAATCTCATACATTTCCATATTTACATATCTAGCTATTGATTTTATTAAAGCATAATATGTACTATTTAGAAAAAATATTTGTACAATTGACTAATCAGAAGTTTAAAAAAAAAACTACAATGAATACGAATGGGTACCGATGATCTGGGTAGCACAAGGCTTGTTATTTATTATTCGAGACTTACTGCTTACTGCCCGTATTATACCTTCGGACGTTTCTCAATTGTTTAGCGCGGGAAATACTTTTTCTGGTAAGCACAAGCTCTTCCATATTTACCAATTTTATTATATAAGTACGCGAAATAAAATACAGGGCATGAAACGATTGACAAGAACGTGAGACATAACAAAATGTGAACAAATTCAAACCAGCAACATGCTAGGTTAGAATAGAAACATTGCTACATTAGATTATTTTAATTTTCTATTAAACTATTTAAATCACCACTGTAGGTTTCTATTGAGTTGATTTCATCTTTATTTTAACTGAGATTTTACCTATAAATGCTGTATACGATATACAAACAATCAGAATTAATTGAAGAATTTAACTGTGTTGGATCGCACTACCAAGCGCGATCAGATGGGCAGTGAAAATGTGAAAAGTAGGGGAAGTTTGTAGCGGAATACTGGTGGCTAAGGAACTAGATATTTTTCTAGGGAAAATCGCATAAGGGCTAGCCCCAGAAAGTAGTGGGGAACGACTTGTTTTCCCTTTACAGTATCCACATTTCCGTTTTGTTGACTAGGTGATTTTATTCCTATTCGAGGGTCAGTACAATATCCATGCCATTTTGAACTAACACGAACGTATGAAAATTTCCTTGTTTCTAAGAGCGTCTCAAGTTTCTAGGCAACCGGATTCGCATAATAATAACCCAATAATTGGGTTTTACGAATTAAATTCTCCAATTGAAGGAGATAGGTACCTACTGGAGTTTGAAGTGTGAACCACAGAGCATGAAAACAAGTTGTTTCTATGATCTGTGGGTACAACATCCGTTTTAAGTCGAACTTCTGGATCCTCTTTGATTCATGGAGGGGCTCCCCCCACCCTGCCCCTCCTCAAACTACCCCACTGTGGAAATTGTATAACAAACATTTAATTTTTTACAACTTCTTTACAATTTTTCAGTGTTCAGTGTATGAGAACATTTTCTTTCTACGTTTCTGCGATTTTACTTATGTAGGTACTATTATTAAAATTGTTGAAAAGAACTACTTTTTTCCGCAAATTTTCTAAGAAAATTAGTTTTTTCTTTTGGTTTTCTAAAAAACCATCGATGTGTCGAAACATCGACACATGTTTTTTTAGACATCGATGTTTTTTGAGAAAAAAACATCGATGTGCAAACATAGATGTTTTGTTCATCGATACCCATCCCTAGTTAACCTCCAATGAAAGATTGGAACAATCGGGAATAATATAACTTGCTCAACTAGGAGACTTACATTAGGGAGCTGCCCACTTTGGGGACTTACGAAAATGGGAACTATGCCCTGGGGAAATAACTTGCTCAACTTTGGAGACTTACAGTGGAAGGTGCCCACTATAGGGAATTATGGAATAGAGAACGATGCCCCGGGTTTGGGAACAATGCCCTTGAAAATTAATTATGTTAAATAGAAATAATTTAAGGGAGAAAAATAGAGAAATTAATAATCAAGAACCAATGAAGGTATTTATGTATTTCTTCTGGAAACCCGGGCCATGTTTCTTCTGAAACATTAAAGCCCCAAAAATAGTGGATTGGATTACTAGGCGTGAGCCGTACATGATCCTAACCACGCTCTGCTTCCATGTAATGAACTTAGGTGCAATGGGGGCCTAAATCCACACTCATAGATAGAGAGGAGATGTGACAGTGCAATAAGAGATACAACTCGTACTAATAGCATATATATGCTACGTTCGGAGAAGATTGGTTTTCCAGTTCTAGGATCACCCATCCATCGATAAACGCGGGCTTTCGAAAACACGGGAATAAGCGCCCGACGCCCGTTGGGAAACAACGGAGCGACGGCAGCCCATTCCCTTAGATATCGCGGGAACTGTCACAAGTTCCATTTTACACAACTTCCCTGATGCAATGCATTTTGATAGCAATGTGCTTCTATTTCCTATTTATCGTTAGATTGAGAGCCCAGCATTTTGCAGCTTAATTATCAGTCTTCTTTGGGATGGATGATTGCTGAATACCGATATGCGTTGCTAGCTTTTTTAGATGGATCGCTTCGCTCGCTGATTCGCTAGGCGCCATTCTCGATTTTGATTAACACTAGTTGCGCCGCCGTCGCATCGACAATTGTGGGATACATCCTGACTCGACTCAACTCACATAAGGCAAATTTCCATTCCCTCACTGAATATTTACTAATAAATCAAGAACGACAACTTAAAACATCATTTAAGGCGGTCATGTCCACACACCAGACAACAAAACTAAGCACCTGAAGTTGAATAAGAAGTGCATAAGGTTTATTTTTTTATTATTTACATGTTGCAAGTAGGTGTAGGTACCTACAACCAGTAGTAGGCATTACGTTGCTATTAAATTCAAGTACCTAGTATCTTATTTTAGATATTCATAGAAATTATTAAACTAGAGTTGATTATACAGAATTACGCAAAATTCACGACCGATTCTCTTAATATCACCGAAGGAAAACAGCTTAAAATGCTCAGCATATACGAGAGTGAATCAAATATAAGAGACTTGTTGGGTTGGTCTGTCAGGAGTGGGGAAAGCAGCTGAGTCAGCCCCCTCGACCCTCTCAGTATCCATCGTGACAATATCTGAGCAGGAGGTACACTCCCTCTCTTGCGCAACGCATTGTGATTAAGTTTCTAGCTGCAGAAGGTGCAAAACCGGCCGAAATCTTGAGGGAGATTGACTGCACAGTTCGGGGAAGAGATATTGGCGCGAGCTTGAGTGTTTGCTAGGCACAGCCTGTAGATGGTCGTAATCGTGTTGAAAAGGAGCGCCATGACCGCAGACCCCGCACCAGCATTACAGCGTCAATATCAACAGTGTTGGCCCATTTCCTTCTCACATTATCACCTGTGATGAAACGTGGGTGCATCACTACACCCCTGAGTCCGAACAAGCGAGTATGGAGTGGAGGAAGAAAGGAGAACCTGGACCAGTGAAAGCCAAGCCACGATTATCGGCTGGCAAGGTTTTGGGTACCGTTTTTTTATTTTTAATACCAGCATAGTTTGCTGCAACTTGATTTTTTCGCATGATCGCAAAACAATTAATGCAGCATACTACTGCGACATTTTGACAGAGGTCAGACTTGCATATTGCCGCAAAAGACGAGACCTTCCGATGAGAAAAGTGATTTTTCTCCATGAAAATTGTAGTGGATTTATATGTGTTTTACTGGGAGTTGCTACTCCCAGTGGAATGTCACGAGCCACGGGGTACATGTGGTTGTACAGGCTTGAGCCTTGAAAAGGGTTTTGTGAGAGGTACGATGAAGTACCGTAGTTACCTCGCATATCCTTGTGTTCTGTCAGATATGGGGTGTGTGAGCCATGGAATAATGTCTCTCCAGATAGGTCTTCACGATGCTGATCTTTATGGTGTGAGACGTTGAGTAATATTTCCCCAGACAGGTCTTCACGAAGCTGATCTGTATGGTGGGTACGATTTATAACACCCGTGTAGTTTAGTTTATACAGGGTGTGGAAGGAGGATTGGGCGATGAGACGGATGTCTTGGCCGCGTTTCCTTCGCTGAGACCTACGGAAGGCAGGAAGGACTGGGCTCCCCGCTCCGTTCCCGAAGGTGTAATTTAGTTCTTAAAAGAACTAAATTTGGGGACTCGCTTTCAAATGAAATTTGAAGGGTCCGCCTGGGGTCGACCACTTATCAATCAGGTGAAGCCTGTTTGATATAGTGGGTCCGCCAAATTCGGTCGATCGGGCTTGATTGTAAAGCCTGCTGATGATTGCCGACTCGTCCCAGCGGGCGGAAAGTGAATTACTTCTCTGACCCGGGTGGCGAGGCTTCAGCAACTCGTCCCAGCGGGCGGTCAGTGAATTTCTTCTCTGACCCGGGTGGCGAGGCTTTTTGGAACTAAACGGTGTAGCCAACGTCGGGGTACCATCTAGTGAATAGGGAGAACTACGAAGTGTAGGACTCGACCTATTCGAAAGGTTGATGTACAAAAATAGATCCTGCTTCCTAGAAATCGCCAGTGGAGTTAAATCACTGCTGGAGTTATCAGAGAAGACTCCTTGATATGGAAATTTTTATCCTGTCCAAAGCCCGGATCGGGTTGATTTATTGGGCCAAAAATGGGGTATTTATAACTCGACGGTAGCCCTACACCGGCCCGTGGTTCCCTCCTCCGCCGCGCAGCGGCGCTAGTCTCCTCTTTTATCAGTCTGGGCTTGTATGATCGCTCCGACCTGTAAATCTACGGATTTATCCGTATGCAAAGAAATAATATATTTATTGGTGAGGAGATTGTGTACCAGTCAATCCCTTAGTAAAAACGCTGCAAATTATTTCACAAAGGTTTATTATTTTTTCAATTGAGTATGATCATAGTTTTAGTTGACTAGCGTACGTCATAAGGCCCGTCCAGACTCCTCGGCGTGTCCTATTTCGAGTTGCCACAACCTATACTTCTATAATTATATACGCATGTTTATATTTCTCGATTTGAGCTCCTATCTATTCAAATAGTTATTGCCTTAATAATATCATTATCTAAGTACGTACGCAAAGTCGAGAGGATATGTTATTAAATATGCGTAGGAAAAGCTTTGGTATTAACACACAAATATGACCTTGAAAAAAAAACATATATTAATGCCTCGAAGGAACGCCGGCGCCGTATCCACCACAAGGTGCCGCGGCGCCGGCGCCTCCTCTCACTCCACCCCCCGCTCACCCCCCTCACCGCCTTCTGTGACCCCCTGCCAAGCGTGCCAGGCGTGCGTGCGTGCGTAAGTCTAACAAAGCCTTGAAATGACACTTTTTCGCCCGTTTTTGGCCCATAGCATCTATGCGAGTAAAGCGATCGGGATGGTTAAACGTTAGGACCAACTAGACCCCAAATGGAGTCTATGGGCGAAAGGACGGGTTTTTTAAGTCAATTCTTAGGCCTTTTATGGCCCGGACGGCGGACGGCGAACGGCGGACGGCGGACGGCGAACGGCGGACGGCGAACGGCGGACGGCGGACGGACATTTCAAATTTGGATTCTACGCACCTTGAAACGTAAAGTGACAAAGTTTGAGGGGGGGTTATAAAAATTTTTTGCTATACGATCACATAGGCTTATTATTGGAAATAATAAACCAAAATGCAGATTAGTTGGACATGTAGATCAGAATGATGTGTATAGTTTGGTGGTCTGGATGCTCGCAAGCTCGAATCTCAAAAATACATAACATCAAGTAGTCAATCCCTTTGTGAAAATTCAAATTAGTTGTACATGCAGGTCAGAATGACGTTTTAGAAGTACTTTTCGGGAGTTTTACGAGCAAAAAATATACACCAGTCAATAGGATTTGAATCCACGACGTTTGTCTCACGAGACTGTAATCTTATCCATAGAGCTACACTTCAACTATCTTGACAGACAATCACAATACTTCACTATTTAGTAGGAGGGAGATAAAAGTGGGAGAGTAGCGTCACTGCACGGCGGAGGAGGGAACCACGGGCCGGTGTAGGGCTACCGTCGAGTGTATTTATATAGCTTATGGAGTCGGGGGTGACTCGGGAATGTGTCGCCCAGTGCAGTTTGCTGTGAACTCTGAGAGCGGTCGTTCGCTATTTACTTGATCGATTATAAGAATTTATCAGAACGGCAATGCTACTCGGTCCTTAATTCAACTACTGTAATAGTAGGTATGTTTGTTAATATCTTGGATTCAGTAACGAAACGTGAACGGAGGTGCCACTGACCATGTTGCTTGGTGCAGTTTCCTGCTCGCGATCTGTGTGTGGTAGGGGAAACTAGTTTTCCCCTACCCGCCGCTAGGGCGCTCTTGGGTTGCTTTCCCTTGTCCCAAGGGAGGTATTGTAAACAACGAGAATAGAAGATACTAGAGCGGCCCTTCCGTGCAAGCCGCCGAGCCGAAAGTGTGCTCTGCCCCCCCAACCCCTTGGTTCCCCAACCCCGCCCTGCGGAGCGTTACCACCTTACAACCGACCCGTTTCTAGGGAAATATATCGCCGTTAGTTTTCATCCCACGAAAATCGTTCTCCACTCGTTGGAAAGCTCTCGATTTATCACGCATTTCTTTCGTACTTGTTCTTCTATTCATGTCTTAGTTTTATATTTATTTATGTTATAAATTGATGTTTAGTAAAGAATGCCGCTTGCTTTGTTGTCACTTGGTTGAGAAGTTAATCTTGGTTATAGTTAATTGTAGACGCACATCATAACAGAAAATTACCTACTTAGGTAGATTCCATGGAGGGTCAGTTTGAGCAAAATCTCCAATCAGGCAAATTAGAAAAAAGTTCCCGCATTCGTGATAAATAAAACGAATGAATGAATATGAAATTAATTTCATTGTTGATTTGAATGATTTTTAATTGAAAATGTGTGCACTTCGAGTGCGTAGAAATTGTTAACTGGGTCATTATCATATAAATGTATTTTTCGAGGTCTAAAAGAATAAAACATGGAAAACTCAAGTTCATGGAATCTATTGTATGCGTAATATAAGTATCCTAGAGTGATAATCTGACGGTTTGCGAGTTAGACCATTTTTCAACTTTACATAAATTTTCAAACACAGTTTTCCAATATCACGCGAATGAAGCCCTAAACCATAGTTTTTTCTTGATTTTTGTCCCAATTTTATGGTACTAATACAAAACGTGATTATTCGCTTTTGTGCTCTATGCACCCCTTGATAAGTTCTCAATTTTCTATGAATTTTCACAAATTTGAAAGAAAAAAAATTATTATCACACAAGTGACACCTTTATTTAATTTTTTTCATTTATTTAATGTTTTGCAATACATTTTGAGTGTTAGTATACTATACAGTATACTATACAGTGTTAGTATACTGTATGACCTTTTGTATAAAGCGATCCTCATGTGCGTCAGTTGACATTTTCCCAATTTCCCATTAATTTCCAAAAATTAACAATCTAGTAATGGAGACGAGCTAAACCCCTCCTCATCCCTTTGTGACATCAGTGACAAAATCCTCCACCAACGACCAACTCCTCATTCCTCTATTGCAGCAAACTCAGGAATGATCGACATAAATAGCCATTGTACAAATTAGATAGAAAGGTAAGCAATGTAGGTACTTCTTCACTAACGCCTGATGCTTTCTTCTTAGGCTCCTTATTGGTACATCCATATGCTACGCAAACACCCATTCTCGTGGAGAAAAAGAAACGACACTAACGAGAACCAAAGAAAACGAGGCAAAAAACAGCACGAAAACAGTGGCAAAGTGGCGGATACTGCGTAGTAGGCAGGGAGGCCCAAGAAAGTTGGGGAACCAGAGGGTGGGGGAAGCGTGACACATCGTGCTGGTGCACAGGGCCACTCTAGTATCTTCTATTCTCGTTGATTGTGAACGATAATATTGAGGTCCGCCGTTTTTATTTGACTTGGATAATCCGTAACGATCTGAAATTATCCTTTGCGGGGATGTTGCCTTCCCTGTTCTGACTTTGGGAAGCTCGAGACGATGAGAATTATTCCCTATGTTTTTCATTCGTCTGCTTTTCCTGGGAAGCTGTCTTTGGCCACTAGGGAGCTCTCGTGTTGGAGCTTGGGATTCCGTCTTTTAGGTGGCCCATCGTCTTTATTTATTAAAGTTATTGGTGGTAAATTCACCACAAAAATGCTAGCCCCCATACAGTAGCTCTGACCAGAGAAAAATTGGAGCAATAGGGTTGGGAGACACTGGAACACCCCCCATACAGTCCAGATCTGTCTCCCTGCGACTTCCATGTGTTTGGTCCTCTCAAGGAAGCTTTGAGAGGGTAAAGATTCAGCAGAGATGAGGTTTAAGCATATGTGCACTATTGGCTACAAACACGAACAGACTCTTTTTACGTGGGTGGAATTAAACAATTACCTGTATGCTGGGAAAAACGTGTTTCTGAATCAGGAGATTATATAGAAAAATAAACTATGTTTATTTGTGTGTTTACAATCAGAATATATTTTTTTAAAAACTCTCGTTTATATTTGATTCACCCTCAGAATATTGTGTGGTTTTGCGGAAGCATTCATGCACTTGTTCCACAGAGTTTATCAATTAATATGACTTGTTCCTCACACTATAAATGTAACGATTTCGCAAGATTTAAAGAATAAATATTTAACTTCAAATGCCCCTGCGAACCTGGGAATAGCAGATCATGCAAGCATGTACCTACCTAGTAGCAGTCTTGGTTTTTTCGTAGGCACCTACCTATTCTTATTAAAATTATACACTAAATGTGCAGTGTATAGAAATAATAGGAATGTACTACATTAACAAATGAAGGATTCCAAGACGTTCCCCAAAAAAAATCATTACCGTTGGAGTAATGGCAGTCTGTGCGCATGCGTAAACGTTAATTTCTTATAACGTTGTCTTATTAGTCATTTCGACTCGTACATTACTTCAACTAGTTCTATGCTTCCATGTTACAATGTGCGAGGAAGCTGTACTGCCCACCCAACTTGGCAGACTTTTTTTTACCTACCGCTTTTTTGTCAAAATTTTATATTAAATTTTTTGACATTCACTGGAACGGGTAGGCTGTGAGGCCCTGGACCTCAAAATATTTAAACCATTTTGATAGGGGCAAAGCGCCAAGTTTTCATGATATACTTTAGTAGTGGTTTGACAATTACAGACGAACGATTAAAAAGGATATCTAATGCAGACATATAAACCTTTGTGGAATAATTTTCAGTATTTTAAATAGGCATCCTTAACAGAACTGAAACTAACCAAAATCGAGTCCATTCTCGCAGGAAGTAGAAAGCGCAAAGGTATATTCAGTAAAGGGATGTCGCGGTGTCTTCAATCGTGGAGAATACATTAAAATACCGAATCTATATTTATTACTTGATTTCCTACCTTTCACATCTGAAGCTTACCGCCTTCGATTACGACACTGTGGATCTCGGTTCCGCACCGCCCGCAAAGCGCACTAATTAACAAGAAGTAGTTTAATCTCATTAATTTGGGAACCAATTAATCTCGCTATGAGTCGTAAATCTGATTACCTAATCGAGGATTCGATGTATAAAAGGTACCTACGGACTCAGGAGTTTATTCACAATGAACATGATGTTTATCGTCCCACTTTTGATGTCCGCTCTTTTAGCCTTGGTTGGTGGATCACCACCATACCAGCTTTTGTACGACGACGAGCCTTCAGTCTATCAGCCTGTAATACCACAGGTTCCCCTCGCGCCCGTATTACCACCGGTTCCCTACCTCCCTGCCTCAAGGGCCTACAGACCACTGCATGTAAGTATTCATTTACTGAGTAAGCATATTTATTCAATTTTCATTAGACAGTTGCACAACTTACCAGATTATTCAATTCAAATTTAAAGTTGTCAATACGAGCAGAAAATGTGCGTTCTCTCTAAAGATATGTATTCACTGAGTATTGAAAATACGATACCGTTTATCTAGAAGATCTCCACACTAGAATGAACTCCACACATATACCAATACCTTTTCAATTGAACGACTCACCTATAGGTAAACTTTAATTGCTGAGCTAGCATGGATATCCAAATACCACAATTCCTTGCTTTTTTCACGACTACCAAGTTAGATTTGTATTAGAGGGACGTGCTATCACCCTCTATCCCGTTTGGATATCATAAAGATATCCACCCTATACATCACTGACATAGAGAGATAACTAAACCAAGCAATGACAATTCAAAACCGAACTGTAACAGTGACAAAAACCAACAAACTGGTGCAACAAACTTGGAAATTTCGAATTGGACATAGGGACAGGTTGGGCGGGAGTCACTTTCGATACTTTAAAGCGCTTCCTAAGATAATCTTCTACTGACTTTTTTTAATGAATTTATTATTTTTATTATTAAAAACATGGTCTTATACGGAAGGATATGAATGGACGAACCGCGATGTTTTTACTATCCTCAACGAATGTTCGAGATTATTTTGACATTTTCCAGCCCCAAAAAGTGTAACGGAAGCTTTATTTTCTATTGATTTACACGTACAACCATTGCGTTACTAAGAAAGTGTAACTCCCTTAGTTTTCATAACAGGAGAATCGATTGCAACTTAAAGGAATGCTCTAATTTTATCACAATATCTCATGATCTCCAAGCGATTGTAGTGTCAAGGAAAACTGAATTACTATGATATGTTATAAACTAATATTGGTAAGTAACAATAATGAACTAAGAATGCGAAAAGAAGGCACTACATTGAGTAGTAGGTACTAGGCAATGCATAGGCCTCTTATCAGCTGATTGGCTCCTAATGGTGATTTTTATCTATTTAATCTCTGAAGCTGAAATTTGAAATAGAGCCTGTATGAGATAGGTAAAATAGGATTTCAACTTACGGAACCACCATAATCTGCTGAGGTTCCTAATTTCAATGCTATTCGTCGTATGTAGCTAAAACTTTGAATTGAGCCAATTGACCATTAGAGTTTATTAAAATAGGAATTACTGTGAAGCGTATCTCTACACAGCACATGATGGTGTTGAAGATATTCGTGCAACTGACACCACCATTGTTGGGAAACAGACTCTCCTTGTATCCTTCTTTATCACACTACGCATATCCACTCGTGACATTAGATACCTACTTAATTGCATTGAAGTTGATGGCATAAGGCATACAGTTCGAAAGCAGCAGTTTTAATAGACTTGTAATATAATTGTAGTAGGAGACTATAGAGTTGTAATAGAAGCAGTTGGTATGGAGCATCTATTGACCTGCTGTGTACGATTGACAAAGTGAAGACCCACCCAGATCAGCTGAGTGAGCTGATCTGGTTGCTCATTTCTCTCTATGTAAAGAAGCTGAAATTTGGTATTGCGCCTCTACAGGCATTCTGTGCACGTTTTGACATATTAAGCCAGATCTGCGAAAACACACACGAATACACACTGTTTTTATTCTTGTCCTGCGCAGACTGAGGAGAAAAGATGTTCTTCTTAATTTCATGCACCAACCAATCATTAATCATGTGTGTATATTGGATGCCTTAATGGCTCCGAGATCTAAACTTTCTAACCAATGGCTCCAACCGATTGGCCATTAGCTGTGGTCACAATTCGTGGAACACAGAAAGCTTCAACTGGCTGAAACAGGTCTATTCTATAGATGATGTGATTCGTGGCTCCATGTCCACTTACCACGCATTCGGGTCACACTCAGTTGACAAAACTTCATTAGCAACGGGGCTCTTTCGAAGCTTGTGCACCAAGTACTTCACCCTATTCATCTTCAGCGTGTTTTTTGTTCTTTAAAGCAAGCTCGAAAACACCTAGCTGTGCCGTAAGATTTTCAATAGTTCTCCGAGTCTTTTCCACAAGCACCCAGCACGACTTAAAAGGGAAAAACGTATCAAGCAATGTGTCGAGAACAACTCTGCGGTAAAATGGAATTCTTGTCAATCTCAATTTCAGTCTTGAATTCACAACAAATATTCTTCACATTGGTCATACAACAGCAACAACATCATCTAACAACAAGAACATCTGAGGCCACACAGACAACACACACACATCATCTATGGTCTCTCGAAAAAGCGAAAAAGCTTCATACATAAATCATACGCCTCACCTTCATTTACTACATCAAATAATCGTCACGATTTTTGCCAAACCTCGAAAGCTGAGGGGTAATGCATGATTAATTTCAAAACCTCGTCAGTCATATTCCCTGTTAGGACATTCTCAATCAATAAAAAATCTTCAAAAATTTCTCCAACTTCATCACTAACATCGGGTTTTCTAATACTGGCCTCCAGCTTTCCACTGAGAGTATCAGATGCTCCGGGAATTCCTCGCAGGAGTAGCGTGATGTTGTACTTCAAAGAACTTACTACAATCACATTTTCCACCGAACTTCCCGATTCGGGGAACTTTTGCCAGATTTATATTTTAGCATACATTGTTTTTAGTAAAGCTCCATGATTCAACAAAGCCTTAACCCAATGAACTCCTGTGCTCACACAAACCCAGAACCGCTAGAGAATTGAGCAATTTAGTTTTAAAAAAGGAGAGAATTTATCTTACTCGGCTGATCAGGAAGGAGACCATCATTTAAATCGCCTCTCAATGTCTTTGAGAGTCTCCCTATCCAATTTCAACTTCCAGGTTTCTTTCCAGTCTAATAGTGGTTGCAATCATGTTAACAAAATTACCTAAGAAGGATCGCCTGTATGTACCTAAACAATTATTATTCCGACAACCACACTCATACCTCGGATTTTTGGCCACGCACTGCACAGTGGTTAACATAATACGTTTAGGTTAATCGAGAGCTTTCCAACGATTGGCGAACAGTTTTTGAACGATGATTGCCTAAGATACAGTCTCCGTTGCAAAGATATGGTTGTAAGCGGATAATTAGGTATCCAAAAATAGCGAATTGTGCGTACCGCACAAAATATCACGTAACCGTGATTTTGTCTCATTTCTGGCCGGGTTATGATGGCAACAACGTGTTCTATGAAGATAAAAAGTTCAGAGCATTTCACGAAACGAGACTCTCTCGAACGATCAAGTTTGTCCCCCACCCCGGCAACTACTTGGAACCGTTCCCTACAAGAAGAACTGTGAGTTCTTCAATTCCGTTCAACCTGTTTAGTGGACATGTAGGTCAGAATGAAGTGTATAGTTTGGTGGTCTGGATGCTCGCAAGCTCGCATCTCAAAAGTACATAACATCAAGTAGTCAATCCCTTAGTAAAAATGTAGATTAGTTGGATATGTAGATCAGAATGAAGTGTATAGTTTCGTGGTCTCATAACACGATCACATAACAGTTTAGAAACGTAAATGTGACTTTTCATTTGTTACTCATGAGCTGCTCCGAGTTGAACGGAATTGAAGAACTCACAGTTCTTCTTGTAGGGAACGGTTCCAAGTAGTTGCCAGGGTGGGGGACGAACTTGATCGTTCGAGAGGGTCTCGTTTTCACGAATCTTGAAATATATATTGATAAACACGAAACCATGTACCTAACTAAACAACTCACATGTAGAACTAAATAATTAGCGGAGATACTTCAACAAAACCAACTAGTGAGTTATCTAATGCAAAAATGATAGGCCTTCGTGTGATAAATTTAGAGTTATTTTTAAAGGAATGTTGCTGAATAATATTAACATGCTGATTGCTTGCGAACACTAATTCTAAATTCTTCTGGATTTACAGGTAGCATCACGATTTTTCCCAGCTGGTTATCCAGGCCATGGCTGGCGCAAGTGAAGGTTTGTGATCCGAATAAAACTTCGGAATACAATAAATCACTGTTCAGGATATGCCCTACTATATATAAGCTGCTCATATGAGCTCTGTACGTTTATATTGTGGGACTGCAAGTGAACAGTTATGTTAACAAGCGGCTTTAAATCCTTTAGTAGGAATAATTGACAATTAAATATTCGTCCTCGGGACACGCTAAAGCATCTGAATACAAATAATTTAGTACGTAACTTAACTAGAATAAATTTCATTACATGCCGTGTGTGTTTATATTCATGGCAGTGTTTCTTTATTTGGACAGCTCATATTATAAAAATACATCAGAAAAAAGATCTTTCTGGAAACGTTCAGAAAAACGCGTTGGTTGCCTGTCGTAGAACTTTAGGACGTGCTATGGACTTCGAAAATTTCAATATTATAGGAAGAGAATCTAATTTGCAAAAAGGAATATTTCTAGGAATGGAAGAGATAAAACATTCAAATTCAATTAACTTCCGAAAAGACACTCAAAACTTGAGCAAAATTTACTCGTATCTGATTGAAGGACTATAAATTTATAATTACCGCCACCAGGAAGCAGGTGACACATTCGGAAGACATTGTTACCTACATAAACTTGAACAATTATTGATTTGATTTTCTCTCGCTGATAACTCTGAATTCGATTTTTTATCTCAAAAAGAAAAAAATAAGTAATTTAGTTTAAATAATTTTGAATTTTATATTTTAAATTTTGTGTCCTTGAAGTCTTTATATTCATGGACAACTACGAATAACATTGCGAATGATCACTGTTGGGTAATTTATTAGCTGTGATTTGCGATATATTTAATTAATTTTTAGCGAACTTTCGAAGAAAATGAAGCTATTGCTATGGCACTAAAATCTGAAAAAAGAATATTGTCGAAATTTGTTTTCATTGAAATCCGATTAGAGATATTCTGAGATGAATCCTAGAGTTTAACTTTTTTCACGCACGCGCACAAACATCAAACTTTAAAAAAAAAAAAAGAAAAAGAATGACTTCGTTCGCCAGCATTATTTGAGCACAATTTGAGCAAAAATTTCAATAATCGTGATCAAAATATCTCTAAAAATTGCTAAAACGGCCATGGTTAAATTTATATTTTTTAGCAGAATTTGAGTCAACAGAGGTTTCCAAACAATTAGCTAGAACAGTGAAAAATCTATGCAGAAATGTATGCTGGAAAAAGTAGTTAAATTTCATTATTTTTTATCAAATAAAATAGATAAAACCTACAAAAAATCTAAAAAATACCAAATTTTTTTTTATCGCTGAATATTATTATGATCCAGTTGTTAGCCATGAAATTGGCAGTTGAGAAGTCCTTTTTACTTAAAGTACTGAATTTTCAAAGCAATTTAACATAACATAGAAAGATAATTTACAAAATTCGGTCATATGATCATGCTGCATGACTAGTTTTAATACTAGAGAAAATCACTAAGGATGAGAGTAGAATACTGGTTAATCCTGTTTACATGATGCAAGCGTAAAATAGCGAGCATAATATTCCTAAGCAGGCTCATCAATAAAATGTAGTGGTAGTAAACTGCAGGGCAGATGAGCTGCAGATAATGCTATTTCTCTAGTAAAAGGGTACGCCAGAATACTGTTACTTTATCATAAACCTAATTATAAACCTTTTATATACGGTTTCTACGGATGAATAATGATCATAATAAATGAAAAAACACTCATTACTCAACCACTGAAAATCAATACAATCTGTTACAGACTTCTTCGAGATATCATGGGCGTGGGGACAGCTGCCAATAAATTCAGAGGAAAATAAATCTTAAAATTGAATGCAAGACTGAGTTTTATTCCAACCTGATTATTTTCCCAGTTGAATTGGAATGCATACATCCTGTGTCCACAAGTTGTATCAATTTTAGATCATATGACTTGTTGACAGTCAAGAAACGTGTGAAAATAACCCACTATGAAAATGCGAATTTGAGGCCGGTCTCTTCGTATTATTTTCACGCTGAATCGAATGGTTAACACTTGCAGATCTCCCCAACTCCGATATGATAGAGTCTTACATTTTAACTCAAAAATTTTTGGAATATTTGTCATGCTCAATTTCATTTGTTTTTAAGGGTAAAACTCAGTTATATCGGAGTTAGGGAGATCTGCAAACGTTACCATTCGATTCAGCATGAAAAAATACATAATATGTAATATACGCTTTGGGAGGGCAAAGATTGACCAGAGATGATGAGGTGTAAGCATATGTGCGCAATCGGCTACAAACACGACCTGACTCTTTTTACGTGGATGGAATAAAAAAATTACCTGTACGCTGGGAAAAATGTGTTTCCAAATCAGGAGATTATGTAGAAAAATACACCATGTTTGTTTGTGTGTTTAAAATCAAAATAAATTTAAAAAAATAACTCTCGTTTATATTTGATTCACCCTCGTATTATTGTGTGGTTTCTTAGAAGCATTCATGCACTTATCCCACAGAGTCTATCAATTAATGTGACCTGTTCCTTACACTATAAATGTAACGATTTTGCAAGATTTCAAGAATGTATTCCACTTCAAATGCACGCGCGAACCTGGGAATAGCAGATCATGCAAGCATGTACCTACCTAGTAGCAGTCTTGGTTTTTTTGGCAGGTACCTACCTATTCTTATTAAAATTATACAATCAAAGTGCAGTGTATGGAAAGGATAGAAACGAACTACATTAACTGATGTAGGATTCCTAGACGTTCCCCTATAAATTTCATTTCTCTTCCCCTATTTTAATAATTTCCAGCATTTTAGATAGGCAACAGAACTGAAACAGACCTAAATCGGATCCATTCTCGCAGGTTGAAGAAAGCGCAGAAGTACGAGTATATTCAGTGAAGGGATGTCGCGGTGTCTTCAATCATGGAGAACAAATTATTTGGTACTTTTCTGTTACACCCCCCCCCCCCCCCCCCCCCTCCCCCCAGTCAATTTGTCTTCAACACTCCCGCCCGATGTTTCTAGGCATTACTTCTTACTTAGATTATGTTATGTTATGAATTTTTGAGATGCGAGCTTGCGAGCGTCCAGACCACCAAACTACTAAAGGTGGGGTAGGTAGGTTCCTACTGAGTATATCGTGCTGCCGAACGGCCTTCTAAACCTTTCCTATCCAACACACGTGGCTTTCGAAAGAGGCACTATCGTTTTATAGGCTCTGTGTCATATGACACTGCCCGTGTGAGAGAAGAGCAGACTTGTGTCATATGACACGTCCAGCGTTGAAACTGTTAATCTCGTTATTCGTGAATAAATGAATCTCACTATGAGTCGTAAATCTGTCCTAATAGCAGATTCGATGTATAAAAGGTACCTACGGACACAGGAGCTTATTCAAAATGAAGATGATGTATATCGTCCCCATTTTGATGTCCGCTCTTTTAGCCTTGGTAGGTGGATCACCACTTATATACGACGACCAGGATATATTCCACCAACCTGTAATACCACAGGTTCCCTACCCCCCTGCCCTAAGAGCCTACAGACCAGTGCATGTAAGTATTCATTTACTGCGTAAGAATATCTAGTCAATTTTCATTGGACAGCGTTGTACAAATTACCAGGTGATTCAATTCAAATTTAAAGTTGTCAATATGAGCAGAAAATGTGGGATGCTCGGGGAAGATATATATTCCACTGAGTATTGAAAATTCGATACCATTTATCTAGAAGATCTCCACACTAGAATGAACTCCACACACATACCATACATCACTGTCACAGAGAGGTAACTAAACCAAGCAATGACAATTCAAAACCTAACTTTAACAGTTACAGAAAAAAACAAACTGAGGGCACAAACCTTGGAAATTGCGGATTAGACATAGAGACGGGTTTGGCGGTAGTAATTTTCGATACTTTAAAGCGCTTCCCAAGATAATTCTCGACTTATTATTATTATTATTATTTTTTTTTTTTTTTTAATTAAAACCTGGTCTTATACGGAAGGGGATGAATGGACGAACCGCGATGTTTTCACTCTCCTCATCGAATGTTCGTGATTATTTTAATATAGGCAGTACATGTCTTTTAGCTTGAGGTATTTGAAAAAAATTGTCCAACTTTTTTTTCAGCCCAAAAAAGTGTAACGGAAGCTTTATTTTCTATTGATTTTCACGTACAACCAATGCGTTACTAGGGAAGTGTAACTCCCTTAGTTTTCATAGCAGGAAAATCGTTTGCCACTTTTTGGAATGCTCTCATTTTATCACAACATCTCATGATCTATCTCTGAGCCATTGTGTCAAGGAAAGCTGATTTAGTACGCTAAGTTATAAACTAATATTGCTAAGTAACCATAATGAACTAAGAATGCGAAACGAAGCACTGCATGGTTGATACTATTGGGTAGTAGGTACTTGTGAGCCATAGGTACTAGACGATGCATAGGCCTCTTATCAGCTGATTGGCTCCTAAAGCTGATTTCTATCGTATTTAATCTCTGAAGCTGAAATTTGAAACAGGGCCTGTATGAGATAGGTAAAATAGAATATCAACGTACGGAACCAACATAATCTGCTGAGGTTATAATTTCAATGCTATTCCTCGTATGTGGCTAAACCTTTGAATTGAGCCTATTGACCATTGGAGTCTATAAAAGAAGAAATTACTGTGAAGGGTATTTCTACAGCACATGATGGTGTTGAAGATATCTGTGCAACAGAAACCACCATTGATGGTAAACAGACTCTCCTTGTATCCATCTAAATCACACTACGCACATCCACTCGCGACATTAGATACCTACTTTGTTGTATTGAACTTGATAGCAGCACTAATCGAAGTTGTAATAGACTTGTAATAGGAGACTATAGAGTTGTAATAGAAGCAGTTGGTATTGAGCATCTGCTGTGTACGATTGACAGAGTGAGGACCACGCAGATCAGCTAAGTGAGCTCAGGAGCACATTTCTCTCCTTATAGACCTAAGAGGCTGAAATTTGGAATTGAGGCTCTACAGGCCTGCTGTACACAATTGACCTATTGAGGTACCAGCCAGATCAGCTGAGCGAGTATTGTGTCAGGAGAATAAAGCATTGTGAATCGTCGCTTGATTCAATTTTTCCCAAGGATGGATTTTACTTTAGCACTGTCATATTCGCCCCTATTATCGCTTAAAACTGTTGTACAGTATGACCAGCTACTTTTGCTCCACTCAGCATACACTCAAGTTTCTGTGGTACTTCTGACTTTTCTTTCAAAAGTTACACGAACCTGAATCTCCTATAAACATCTTTAAAATGTCTTCATAATGCCTGTATCCAAATACGCACGCACGCACGCCTGGCACGCTTGGCAGGGGGTCACGATTGGTGGCGAGGGGGGGGGGGGGGTGAGCGGGCGGTGGAGTGAGAGAAGGCGCCGCGGCACCTTGTGGTGTCTGGGGTGACCAGGGGCGTAGCAGAGGAGTGTAGGAGAATGGATATTTATTACTTTTACGCGTCATACCCATATAATACACCGCGGCATCATGAGGTGGGTACGGCGTTCCTTCGAGGCATGAATATATGTTTTTTTCTAGGTCATATTTGTGTGTTAATACCAATGCTTTTCCTACACATATTTAATAACACATCCTCTCGACTTTTCGTACGTACTTAGATAATGATATTATTAAGGCAATAACTATTTGAATAGATAGGAGCTCAAATCGAGAAATATAAACATGCGTAAATGATTATAGAAGTATAAGTTGTGGCAACTCGAAATAGGACACGCCGAGGAGTCTGGACGGGCCTTATGACGTACGCAAGCCAGCTAAAACTACGATCATACTCAATTGAAAAAATAATAAAGCTTTGTGAAATAATTTGCAGCGTTTTTCCACCTACATCTACATCATGTTCTATACATTCATGATATCGAAACGAGAATGCTGTGTGCCACCCCCTAACTTGGCAGAGGTTTTTTAGAGATCATTCGTGTGAAATGAATATAAAACATAAATCTATATATAGGTACCTATATCATTTCATGAGAACTGACACCTATCTTCTTCCTGTAACGACTAAATTGACACCTATACCCAATAAGTACATGATTACGGAATCGGCTGGATTCTATTACTTTATGGAAAAAAATATGACCTAAGTAGTAATCTGATATTCAAAAAGTGCTTTTGGATTTTTCACTTTTTATCGATTGTAAAATTTTGTTAAATTTTAATGAAATTTAAGTAGGTATATTTTTCTGCATAATCATGTACATAATTTTTATAATGTTATATTTCATGTTTGGTAAACTTTATTTGAGCAACATTCTACTAAAAATACGATATTCACATTATGATTTTCGGTCTCCCATCACTTAGCAACGCTCAAGTTGAAATTTACTGTCTGCAAAATAAATGTTAAATATTAATTTTATTACTGAAATTAGTTATATTGTCTGCAAAAAATTGTTAACTATCAATTTTATTGCTGAAAAATTTGTTCTAAATAACATTCTATTATTTAAACAAAGATATTGGATTTCTAGAATTTTTTACATTTTTATCGATTTTGTAGCGTAATTGTAATTAAATTTCATTAAAATGATTTTAATGAAATTTAATTACAATTTTGAGCATATATTTGAGCTTTAATTTTTAAATTACCAACTTCATAGTTGATAAACTTTATTTGAGTAATATTCTGCTAAAAAAAAAATGAAAACACCGATGTTTAGCCTTTTTTTGTCATTTTTTTTAGTACATTTTTTGAAATTTGACCAATTTAATGTGCTCAAAAAGTGTTGTCCAACGAACTCATCCTTTCTTTTGAAATGCTTGATTTTTTGGCGAAAGAACGAAGTTTTTATCACAATTCTATCGAGAATTATCGTTTGGAATGACACATACATATATATATATATATATATATATATATACATATATATATATACATATAAGCGTTAAAATCCAGGAATCATTTCAGAATGCCTCAAACCAGATTTCGATGAAGAAAGTTTTTGAAAATTTTTATTTTAAAATTTTTTGAGCCATTGCAATAGCTTTATTTTCTTAGAAAATTCGCTAAAAGAGAGAATTTAGCTCACTCATCTGATGGAAAGAGCCCACCGTTTCAATTTTCTCTTAATGTCCCAGAGAGTCTTCCTATCCAATTTCAACTTCCAGGTTTCTTGCCAGTATAATAGTCGTTGCAATCATGTTAACAAAATTAACTGAGAAGGATCACCTGTATGTACCTTAACAATTATTCCGACAACCACGCTCATACCTCAGATTTTCGGCCACGCATTGCGCAGTGTTTGATATATTACAGTTAGGTAAATCGAGAGCTTTCCAACGACTGGCAAACAGTTTTTGAACGATGATTGCCTAAGATACAGTCTCCGTTGCAACGTTATGGTTGTAAGCAATAATCATCCGAAAATAGCGTATTGTGCGTACCGCACAAAATGTCACGTAACCGTAATTTCGTCTTTGTTTTGGCCGGGTTATGATGGCAAAAACATGTTCCATTAAAAAAAAAAGTTCAGAGCTTTTTACGAATCTTGAATGATTTATTGATAAACACGAAACTATGTACCTAACTAAACAACTCACATGTTGAACAAAATAATTAGCGGAGAAACTTCAACGAAAACAACTAGTGAGTTATCTAATGCGAAAATGTTGAGCCTTCGTGTAATAAATATAGAGTTATTTTTAAAGGAATGTTGCTGAATATTATTAACATGTTGGTAGTTTGCGAACACTAATTCTAAATTCTTCCGGATTTACAGGCATGGCGCTCCCGTGCCGACAACAAGCGACCACCCATGTGGAGAGGTGGTGCAGATGGCAAGTGAAGGTTTGTGATCCAAATAGAACTTCGGAATAGAATAAATCACCGTTCAGGATATATTTATATTGGCCCAACTATAAGCTGCTCATATAAGCTCTGTAGTTTTATATTGTGTGGCTGCAAAAGAACAGTTATGTCAACAAGCGGGTTTGAAACGTTGAGTAGGAATAATTGAAAATTAAATATTCGTCCTCGGGTCATGCTAAAGCATCTGAATACTATTAATTTAGTAACTTAACTAGAATCCATTTCATTACATGGCGAGAGTGTTTCTATTCATGGCACGTTACTTTTTTTGGACAGTTCAAATTATAAAAAGACATCACAAAAAAGATCTTTCTTGGAAACGTTCAGACTTGGTCCACCAGATTCCTTGTGGCAGTGGTGGGCGTGGAAATACAAAATACGAAAAACGCTTCGGCTGCCCATTGCAGAACTTTAGGACCTACTATGGACTTCGAAAATTCCAAAATTGTAGGAAGATAATCTAATTTGCAAAAAGGAATACTTCTAGGAATGGTTGAGATAAAAAATCAAATTCAATTAACTTCTGAAAACGCACTTAAAACTTGAGCAAAATTTACTCGTATTTGATTGAGGGACCCCAAATTTATTATTACCGTCACCAGCGAACTAGGTGAAACATACGGAAGAAATTGTCACCTACATAAACTGGAACAATTTTAAATTTGACTTCCTCTCGCTGATAACTCTGAATTCGATTTTTTATCTCAAAAAAGAAAAGAATAAGTAGTTTATTTTTAAAAAGTTTAGAATTTCATATTTTAAACTTTGTGTCCTTGAAGAAGCCCCCGTTCCTTTTGAGAAACGTTGGAGAATAATAAAAAAACAATTCAAGGAGCGAAAGGCCTTTTTTGGTTTCATTGATATCCGTTTGGAGATATTCTGAGATAAATCCCAGAGTTTAATTTTTTTCGCAACGATGACTTCGTTCGCCAGCATATTTTGAGCACATTAAACGGTCAAATTTCGAAAATCGTGAGCAAAAAATCAATAAAAATGGCTAAAAACGGCAATAGTTGAATTTATATTTTCAGCAGAACTTTAGTGTGAAGAGGTTACAAACAATGAGAGAACATTAAAAAAAATCTATGCATAAATGTATACTGGAAAATGTATCTACTCAAATTTCATTAATATTTTCAAATAAAATAGATAAAACCCAAATTTTTAACCAAGTTTTTAACCATAAAATTGGCAGTTAAAAAGTCCTTTTTACTTAAAGTGCAGAATTTTCAAAGCGACTCAACATAATATAGTACGATCACTAACAAAAATTCGCTTATATGATCGTGCTGCATGACTGTAACTTTTAATACTAGAGAAAAACACTTTCCAAGGATTGGAGTGGAATACTGGTTAGTACTGTTTACATGATGCAAGCGCAACCTAGCGCGCATAATATTCCTAAGCAGGCTCATCAATAAAATGTAGTGGAAGTAAACTGCAGGACAGATGAGCTGCAGATAATGCTATTTCTCAAGTAAAAGGGTACGCCAGAATACTCTTACCTAATTATAAACCTTTTATATACGGTTTCTATGGATCAATAATGATCATAACTTTCGTAGAACCCATTAAGCCACTTAACTTGTAGGTAAGATAAGACACAGTAGGTGAAATCACTTTGATTAAAATTCGAATTGTTTTGTTGTTGTTTAGTTAATTGCTAAGGAATAGTGACTTCCTCATTTTCTGGATAGAGTAGCGTAATTAGTAACGTAATGAAAGTAGGTAACAACCTAGTTACCGATTACAATTTGTGATCACGATCACGTTCATTTTGTCATGACCCCCACCCAAAAGACATGTCTATGTCAAGAAATATAAACACTCCTTACCCAACCACTGAAAATCACTAAAATGTGTTACAGACTTCTTCGAAATATCAAGGGCGTGGAGACAGCTGCCAATAATTCAGAGGAAAATAAATATTAAAATTGAACGCTAGACTGAGTTTTATTCGAACCTGATTATATTCCCAGTTGAATTGAAATGCATACATCCTGTGTTCACAAGTTGTATCAATTTTAGATCATATGACTTGTTAACAATCAAGATACGGGATGCCACGAACGAAAATGGCTGTTTAGATTTTCATTACTAATTATTACATGAGGGCCTAAATCTTGTTTCCATGTTTTCATTGAAACTAACGACTCTTACATTTTCTAATTATTCTGTACGAGACATTTATACTCAATAAAGCCAAATTCTAGGTTTGGTTAATACTCGCATTTCCTTCGTTCTCATTACACAGTAGTAGGTTTTACGTCGCTATTAAAAGTAATTTTTTTTTGTTTTAGATTCATAGAAATTATTAAAATAGATTTGATTGTACAGAAATTACGCAAAATTCACAACCGAATCTTTTAATATCACCGAAGGAGAACAGCTTGAAATGTTCAGCATATACGAGGGTGAATCAAATATAAACGAGACTTTTGAGCCAGTGAGCGCAATAGTGATGGAAGAACGTTCCCCTGTTGTGGTGTGTTGGGTTGGTTTGTCAGGAGTGGGGGAAGCAGGATCTATCCCCCGCCCGGTATGTCCCATGATACCAGCGCTTCCTAGCGGTTATAATGAGAAACTTCTACATCCCGCTCCGTATTTCCTACTGAATGGTGAAGTACTGTGATTGTCTCCAGAAATGATAGTTGAGTCGTGGCTCATAGGTTGGGATAACGGTCTAGTGAGACGAAGGTCGTGTGTTCAAATCTCGTTGAACAGGTTGTATTTTTTTTTGCTAGCTATTTTTTTTTGCTAGCACAACTCCCGAAATATACTTCTAAAACGTCATTCTGACCTGGATGTCCAACTAATTTGAATTTTCACTAAGGGATTGACTACTTGATGTTATGTATTTTTGAGATGCGAGCTTGTGAGCATCCAGATCACCAAACTATACACTTTATTCTGACCTGCATGTCCAACTAATCTGCATTTTTACTAAGAGATTGACTACTTGATGTTATGTCTTTTTGAGATGCGAACTTGCGAGCATCCAGTCCACCAAACTGATCTACATCGTTCTGATCTACATGCCCTACTAATCTTCATTTTTTCTAAGGGATTGACTGGTACAAGATGACACGATGGGGATAAAAGTAAATAGTAGACAGAAGGAGTGATATTCGAGAAGAAGAAAGCGCTACGAAGCGCTGGTAGTATGGGACATACCGGGCAGGGGCTAGATCTTCCTGCCTCCTCGACCCTCTCAGTTAGTGATGGGCGAAACGAATGATTTCAACAATCGAATACCGAGTATTTGAATGGTTTCGATAATCGAATGTACATTCGAATGGGGAGGAAAAACTGCCATTACGAACCGAATGTGAAACAAACAATAGCATATCAGTACCTATTGGAATCCGAATGAACGTAGTATTCGAATGAAATAGCAAGTAAGAACCGGAGCGGAGCTGAAACTTCTTGATTTGTAACAGCTACTTCTTATCTCGTATCACTAATAGGTACCTACTGACTATCACTATCACGTTGTTTACTTTTTTGGTGTTTTGCGACTTTGTTGGAGTACCTATAAATAAATTCGTCCGGCTCACCGTACGATTCGATAACCCCCATAGCGGCCATAGCCCCCTGGTCAGAGGGAGGCAGAAAGAGTGCAAATAATTTGGATTCTATATATGGATTCTATACCTACCTTGAAACAAGAAATTACAAAGGATGGTTTGCAGTGTCGTTTTTCGACCCGATCACAAAGGCTCATTATTTGAAGGAATAATAAACCAAAACCCGAGCAAACACGGGAAGTAGAAACAAAAAAAATATTCAAGAATAGATTGAGTAGGTAAGTAAAAAATACGATTTGATATTCGTTGCACGAATCACACAATATGTTTCATTTAAAAACGGAATACAAAAATAGGTAGGTAGGTATACGGAGATAAGTAGGTATTTGAATGCAATGCATACAGCCAATAGGTTTCAGATAGAATTCGGATGGAAATCTCAGATTTTTGAGCTTCACGAAGGGGCGCCAGTTTCACCATAACGACAGCAAAAAGTACAGTCAGGCAGCATGACCCCATCAGCGAAGACATTTCAGTCGCTATTGATCGTGTTGAGAAATTTTAGTTTATGATTTTGATAGACAAACATGGAATCAAATTATTAACACATACACAGAGTAAACTCATCAGTTGTGATTACATTTTTTTTTTTTTTTTTTTTTTTAAAGCACCTACTACCTACGTTTTAAACAGCATGGTTCTAGGATTGGTTATACAGGGATACTTCCATAAGAGTAGTTCAATCTGAATTTGGACAATGTTTCATGCAAATACTACCGATTTTTACAACTAGCGAAAGGCATTATTTCGATTTTTGACTGATTTTTCAACTTTGAAAGTTTTGAAAACTTGATACATATTCTTATAGGAAATTTTACGCTGATTCCGAATATACCACATGTTAGTATGCTGAAAAAATTATTTCGCATAACAAATCGCAAAAAACAGGCTATTTTGAAATTGTTGACTACATTTTTGAAAATTTCAACCCGAAGATGTAATCCGATCATGCTGGCCAACGAACTTGAACTTTCGTTTTGTGTCCTTAACATTTTAAAATTTGTTTGAAGTTTCTAGCACAATTCTACGGACAGTTATCGTCTGGAATGACACATACATACATACATACATACATACATATATACATACATACATACATATATACATACATACATACATAAAAAATGCGTTAAACTTAAGAATATGATTCAGAATAGCCTGAAACGGATTTCTGCATAAATTTTTTTCAAAAATTCACATTCTACAAATTTTGAGGCGAGAGCAATAGCTAAATTCTCTTCAAAAATTCGCTTAAAGCAAAAATTCGAATGCAAAAGAAACTGCATGAGATTTCGGAAGACCTCAGCTCCAAGTAGCGGTTACTTCACTATTCGTATGTCACAGCTCCGTCTTTCAGTTGTTCTATTTCGATGTTTGAGCTTCGGGAAGGAGCCGCCAGTTCCGCTACTTTAAGAATGGAAAAGTATTCGAATAGTCGCATCCGAATATCCGAGCGATTTCAATACGGCGCTTCGTGGTTATGCCGCTAGTCTCGCTACTATACGAATGAAAAAGTATTCGAATACTTCATATCTCGCATCCGAATATCCGAATGATTTCAATAATCGAATGCCGCATTCGATTCTTCATTCGGATGTCCCATCACTACTCTCAGTATCCATCGTGAGGATGTCAGAGCAGGAGGTACCCCCCCTCTGTTGCGCAACGCATAGTTATTAAGTTTCTAGCTGCAGAGTATTACGCAATACAGAGTATTAGAATATTACCTATGCAAATAATAAAATACTTGTTACTCTACTTACTGTATGATTCGTAGGTGTAGATTGCGTTGGGAATAATATAATCCGTTATAAAATCAGTCTGCATGTCGCCATTGATTCATGTATATATGTTTACCTCAACTGCTTTCGTTTTCGGAACAATTTCTGCCTGAACTATGATGTTCTAACGAGTGGTGAACCATTACATTCGGATGAAATCTGACGGAGTTGCATATCCCTAGGATCACCTCTGTTGTGAGCCAAAATACCTAATTAGAAGATTATTCCAGCATCGTGTTGGTTTCGCAATTTTCAAACTGACCGCCCAGTCCAAAAACATCATGCTAAAATTAACGCCTTTCTTCTTTGATAACCGATCTTATCACGCGGCCCATGTGTGGGTTGCAATCTATCATTCTGTTTGGATTTGAAGTCACATATATTCTCGAAGATGATGAGAAATTTACTGCATCATCGATATTGATAAAAAAAATATGAGAACACTTTCAAGTACCAACGCATATGATAGCGATGCAGAGGTACCTAATTTTTGAATAAATGTCACCCCATTGATTATGTTTAGAATATCCAGCATCTACATTTGGATCTTATCATTGAAATGACAGTTTAGATGACCAGAGCATTCTCGGTTCACCCTCCACTCATGAGGTAAATATAAACTGATGACTATTTCCCCTTCAAAAGCATTCTCAATGACCACCAAAGCGCTTCGCGCCCATAAACTCCTCAATATAAACACCTAACCGTTATCTCCCGTAATAAAGTTAGCGGATAAAACTTCGTGCTTAAAAAACCCTCATCGTCTTCATTAATTGTCCGTTTTTACCACGAAGCTATTTCTCCCTCCATTATAAAACTCTTGAGGAGATTGACTGCACAGTTCGGGGAAGAGACTCTATTGCGAGCTAGAGTGTTAGCTTGGCATAAACAGTTCATGGTGGGTCGTGATCATGTTGAAAATGAGAACCATGACAGCAAACACCGATCCAGTATAACAGCATCAACATCAACAGTGTTCGCAAACTTGTTGATGGTGATAGGCGTCTAACAACTTCGGATATTGCAATTGAGGTTTGAATAGGTTATGGGAGCACTTAGTCAATACTCACAGAGGAGCTAGGGTATCGCAAGGTGTGTGCCAGGTGGGTTCCTCGCCTTCTCACAGTTGACCAGAAATGAAAGAAGTGAGCGTCTTCTTGCACGATTTCGGGAAGAAGGAGACCCATTTCTTCCTCACATTGTCATCTGTGACGTAACGTGGGTGCACCACTACACTCCTGAGTCCGAACAAGCGACTATGGAATGGAGGAAGAAAGGATAACTTGGACCAGTGAAAGCCAAGTCACGATTTATAGCTGGCAAGGTTTCGGCTACCGTTTTTTTTTTTTTTTTTTTTTTTTTTTGACCAGCAAGGCTCGCTGCACCTTGATTTTTTGCATGAGGGCAAAACAATTAATGCGGCATACTACTGCGACATTTTGACAGAGGTCAGACTTGCATATCGCCGCAAAAGACAAAACGTTCCGATGAGAAAAGTGATTCTTCTCCATGAACATGCTCTCAGCCATACGAGAGAAAAATTGGAGCAACTGGGTTGGGAGACACTGGAACACCCTCCACACAGTCCAGATCTGTCTCCCTGCGACTTCCATGTGTTTGGTCCTCTCAAGGAAGCTTTGGGAGGGCAAAGATTGAGCAGAGATGATGAGGTGTAAGCATATGTGCGCAATCGGCTACAAACACGACCTGACTCTTTTTACGTGGATGGAATAAAAAAATTACCTGTACGCTGGGAAAAATGTGTTTCCAAATCAGGAGATTATGTAGAAAAATACAATGTGTGTTTGTGTGTTTAAAATCAAAATAAATTTTAAAAAAAAAAGTCTCGTTTATATTTGATTCACCCTCGTATTATTGTGTGGTTTCTTAGAAGCATTCATGCACTTATCCCACAGAGTCTATCAATTAATGTGACCTGTTCCTTACACTATAAATGTAACGATTTTGCAAGATTTCAAGAATGTATTCCACTTCAAATGCACGCGCGAACCTGGGAATAGCAGATCATGCAAGCATGTACCTACCTAGTAGCAGTCTTGGTTTTTTTGGCAGGTACCTACCTATTCTTATTAAAATTATACAATCAAAGTGCAGTGTATGGAAATGATAGAAACGGACTACATTAACAGATGTAGGATTCCTAGACGTTCCCCTATAAATTTCATTTCTCTTCCCCTATTTTAATCATTTCCAGCATTTTAGATAGGCAACAGAACTGAAACAGAAATAAATCGGATCCATTCTCGAAGGTTGAAGAAAGCGCAGAAGTACGAGTATATTCAGTGAAGGGATTTCGCGGTGTCTTCAATCATGGAGAAAAAATTATTTGGTACTTTTCTACTATACCCCTCCCCCCAGTCAATTTGTCTTCAACACGCCCGCCCGATGTTTCTAGGCATTACTTCTTACTTAGATTATGTTATGTTATGAATTTTTGAGATGCGAGCTTGCGAGCGTCCAGACCACCAAACTATACAGAGCATTCTGATCTATTTGTGCGAAATCATGAGCATTCTACTTATGCGAATTTATGTGGAGGCAATCAAACCACGACCACGCCAATTTGTTTCAACAAATCCTCACCGAAATCGGCAACTTCTGAAAACACGGTATTTTCATTTTACTCAATCTATATTTATTACTTGATTTCCTAACTTTCACATCTGAAGCTTACCGCCTTAGATTACGACACTGTGGACCTCGGTTCCGCACCCCCTGCAAAGCGCACCAATTAACAAGAAGTAGTTTAATCTCGTTATTCGTGAATAAATGAATCTCATTATGAGTCGTAAATCTGATTACCTAATAGCGGATTCGATGTATAAAAGGTACCAACGGACTCAGGAGTTTATTCACAATGAAGATGATGTTTATCGTCCCCATTTTGATGTCCGCTCTTTTAGCCCTGGTAGGTGGATCACCACCTTACCAGCTTTTATACGACCCGCCTGTAATACCGCCTGTAATACCACCCTTCCTCCCTGCCTCAAGGGCAGTCTACAGTCCAGTGCATGTAAGTATTCATTTACTAAGTAAACATATCTAGTCAATTTTCGTTGGGAAGTGTTGTACAAATTATCAAGTGATTCAATTCAAATTTAAAGTTGTCAATATGAGCAGAAAATGTGGGATGCTCGGGGAAGATATGTATTCCTCTGATTATTGAAAATTCGATACCGTTCATCTAGAAAATCTCCACACTAGAATGAACTCCACACACATACCAATACCTTCTCAATTGAACAACTTCCCTGTAAACATTAATTGCTGTGTTATCATGGATATCCTAATATCACAATTCCTTGCTTTTCTCACTACTACGGAGTTATATATGTATTAGAGGGGGGTGCTACCAACCCTCCATCCCGTTTGGATATCATAAAGGAGTCCACCCTATACATCACTGACATAGAGAGATAACTAAACCAAGCAATGACAATTCAAAACCTAACTGCAACAGTTACAAAAACCAACAAACTGGTGCAACAAACCTTGGAAATTGCGGATTGGACATAGGGACGGGTTTGGCGGGAGTAGTTAGCGCTTCCCAAGATGATTGCCAACCGTTTACCTTTTTGTATTTATTATTGTTTTATTAAAAACTTGGTCGTATAGGGAAAGGGATGAATTGACAAACCGCAATGTTTTTACAATCCTCAACTAACGTAATGTAATTATTTTGACATGGATGGTAAATGTCTTTTAGCCTGAGGTATTTGAAAAAAATTGTGTAACTTTTTTTCAGCCCGAAAAAGTGTAACGAAAGCTTTATTTTCTATTGATTTTCACGTACAACCAATGCGTTACTACGGAAGTGTAACTCCCTTAGTTTTCATAGCAGGAAAATCGTTTGCCACTTTTTGGAATGCTCTCATTTTATCACAACATCTCATGATCTCTAAGCCATTGTAGTGTCAAAGAAAGCTGATTTATTACGCTAAGTTATAATCTAATATTGCTAAGTAACCAAAATGAACTATGAATGTGAAAAGAAGACACTACATGGTGGATACAATTGAGTAGTAGAAACTTGTAAGCCGCTGGTACTAGACGATGCATAGACCTCGATCAGCTGATTGGCTCCTTAAGCTGATTTCTATCTCTGAAGCTGAAATTTGAAACAGGGCCTGAATGAGATAGGAAGTATAGAACTTCAACGTACGGAACCACCATTATCTGCTGAGGTTCCTAATTTCTATGGTACTCGTCGTAAGTAGCTGAAACATTGAATTGAGCCTATTGACCATTGGAGTTTATTAATGAAGAAATTACTGGGAAGCGTATTTCTGCAGCACATGATGGTGTTGAATCCATTAGTGCAACTGAAACCACCATTAATGGTAAACAGACTCTCCATGTATCCTTCTATATCACATTAGGCACATCCACTCGTGACATTAGATACCTACTCATATACGTTGAAGTTTATGACAGTCCAAAAGCAGCAGTTTTTGAAGTTGTTATAGACTTGTAAGTGGAGACTATAGATTTGTAATAGGAGCAGTTGGTATTGAGCCTCTACAGGCCTGCTGTGCACGATTGACATATTGAGGAATCCGCCAGATCAGCTGAGCGAGTATTGTAAGTCCTGAACTGATCAAAATAAACACAGCTGACATAACCATGTCATCCCATATTCTGGGGGAAAGTTCTATGTAGGAATCGTGAGCATAAATGATGGTTCCAGCTGTTACAACAAATGCGTGGTTTTCTCTCTCTGCATCCATTTTGTTCAGGAGTATAAGGCATTGTGAATCGTCGTTTGATTCAATTTTTCCCAAGGATGGATTTTACTTCAGCAATGTCATATTCGCCCCTATTATCGCTTAAAAACTGTTGTACAGTATGACCAGCTACTTTTTCTTCACTCAGCATACACTTAAGTTTCTGTGGTACTTCTGACTTTTCTTTCAAAAGGTAAACGAACATGAATCTACTAAAAACATCTTTAAAATGTCTTCATAATACATGTATCCAAATAGAGACCTCTTTTCCAAGGGACCACCAACATCCAAACGTATTAACTCTCCTCGTCGAGTTGTTCTCAGTCTTGAACCGAACTTAAGCCTATGGGGCTTTCCGTACACGCATGCTTCACACAGCTCAGAACCTTATTTGACATTAATTGAATCTCGTTTGCGAGAAAAGACATCATAGGTCTATTATTTTGGTGTCCCAACCAGTCGTGATAAAGTCGAAGTAGGTTTTGTTTAGGAATTTCGCTAACTCCTGTGCATTGCTGACAAAATTCTATGTTTGCATTTTTAGCTTATACAAGCCACCATAACCTTCCCTCATCCCACTCACATGGCACCGTCCATTTACCTCTAACTTACACATCACCAGTGGCAACGAAAACACACTGTGTTTATTCTTGTCCTGCGCAGACTGAGGAGAAAAGTGGTTCTTCTTCATTTCAGGCAAAGCAAACATCAATCAGGTGTGGATATTGGCTCCAACCGATTGACCATTAACTGTGGTCACGTTTCGTGGAACACAGAAAGCTTCAAATTGCTGAAACAAGTCCATTCTATAGATGAGGTGATTTGTGGCTCCATTATCTACTTACCACACATTCGGGTCACACTCAGTTGACAAAACTTCATTGCCAACGTGGTTGAGTTAACTCTTAGGTCTTCATTCTTCTTTCGAAGCCAAGTACTTCACCCTATTCATCTGCAGCGTGTTTTTGTTGCTTTAAAGCACGCTCAAAAGCACATAGCTTAGCCGTAAGATTTTCAACAGTTGTCCGAGTCTTTTCCACAAGCGCCCAGCTTATATGTGTGGCAACATCATCTGTGGCCTCGCTCTTAATGCGAAAAAGCGTCATACATAAATCATACGCCATACCTTCATCCACTACATCAAATAATTGTCGCGATTCTTGCCAAACCTCAAAAGCTGAGTGGTAACGCATGATCAATTTCAAAAAATCTTCAGTCATATTCCCTGTTAAGACAATCTCAATCAATAAAAAATCTTGAAATATTTCTCCAACTTCCCACGTGCCATCCATCACTAACATCGGGTTTTCTTCAAACTGGCCTCTTCAGCTTTCCACTTAGAATATCAAATGCTCCGGGAACCCCTCGCAGGAGTACCGTGATGTTGTTCCTCAAAGTAACTACTCCAATTAAATTTCCCGTCTATTTTCCCGATTTGAGGAACTTTTGCCAGATCCATATTTTAGTTCACATTTTCTTCAGTAAAGCCCAGAACCCAATGAACTCCTGTGTTCACATAACCCTTGAACTCCTAGACAATTAAGAAATTTAGTTTAAAAGGAGAGAATTTAGCTCACTCAGCTGATCAGGAAGGAGCCCATCATTTCCATCGTCTCTCAATGTTCCGAAGAGTCTTCCTATCCAATTTCAACTTCCAGGTTTCTTGCCAGTCTAATAGTGGTTGCAATCATGTTAACAAAATTAACTGAGAAGGATCATCTGTATGTACCTAAACAATTATTATTCCGACAACCACGCTCATACCTCAGATTTTCGGCCACGCATTGCGCAGTGTTTGATATATTACAGTTAGGTAACTCGAGAGCATTCCAACGATTGGCGAACAGTTTTTGAACGATGATTGCCTAGGACACAGTCTCCGTTGCAACGGTATGGTTGTAAGCAATAATCATCCGAAAAAAGCGTATTGTGTGTACCGCACAAAACGTCACGTAACCGTAATTTCGTCTTTGTTTTGGCCGGGTTAGGATGGCAAAAACATGTTCCATTAAAAAAAAAAGTTCAGAGCTTTTTACGAATCTTGAATGATTTATTGGTAAACAGGAAACTTTGTTCCTAACTAAACAACTCACATGTTGAACAAAATAATTAGCGGAGAAACTTCAACGAAACCAACTAGTGAGTTATCTAATGCGAAAATGCTGAGCCTTTGTGTGATAAATTTAGATTTATTTTTAGAGGAATGTTGCTGAATAATATTAACAAGTTGGTAGTTTGCGAACACTAATTCTAAATTCTTCCGGATTTACAGGCAATGCGCTCCTACATACCACCACCCATATGGACTGGTGGTGTAGCTGGCAAGTGAAGGTTTGTGATCCTAATAGAACTTCGCAATACAATAAATCACTGTTCAGGATATCATCAAAAACGCTTCGGCTGCCCATTGCAGAACTTTAGGACCTGCTATGGACTTTGAAAATTCCAAAATCGTAGGAAGATAATCTAATTTGCAAAAAGGAATACTTCTAGGAATGGTTGAGATAAAAAATAAAATTCAATTAACTTCTAAAAACGCACTTAAAGCTTGAGCAAAATTTACTCGTATTTGATTGAGGGACCTTAAATTTATTATTACCGTCACCAGCGAACTAGGTGAAACATACGGAAGACATTGTTACCTACATAAACTTAAACAATTTTAAATTTGATTTTCCCTCGCTGATAACTCTGAATTTGATTTTTTATCTCAAAAAAGAAAAGAGTAAGTAGTTTATTTTAAAAAAGTTTAGAATTTCATATTTTAGACTTTGTGTCCTTGAAGAAGCCCCCGTTCCTTTTGAGAAACGTTGAAGAATAATAAAAAAAACAATTTAAGGACTGAAAGGCCTTTTTTGGTTTCATTGATATCCGTTTGATGATATTCTGAGATAAATCCTAGAGTTTAATTTTTTTCGCAACGATGACTTCGTTCGCCAGCATTTTTTGAGCACATTAAATGGTCAAATTTCGAAAATCTTCAGCAAAAAATCAATAAAAATGGCTAAAAACGGCAATAGTTGAATTTATATTTTCAGCAAAACTTTAGTGACAATGAGCCAGAACATTCAAAAAATCTATGCAGAAATGTATGCTGAAAAATGTATCTACTTATATTTCATTATAATTTTCAAATAAAATAGATAAAACCCAAATTTTTAACCAAGTTTTAAACCATAAAATTGGCAGTTAAAAAGTCCTTTTTACTTAAAGTGCTGAATTTTCAAAGCAATTTAACATAATATAGTACGATCATTAACAAAAATTCGCTTATACGATCATGCTGCATGACTGTAACTTTTAATACCAGAGAAAATCACTTGCCAAGGATGAGAGTACAATACACGAGACCTTCTCGAACGATCAAGTTTGTCCCCCACCCCGGCAACTACTTGGAACCGTTCCCTACAAGAAGAACTGTGAGTTCTTCAATTCCGTTCGACGCGAAGCAGCTCATGAGTCACAAATGAAAAGTCACATTTACGTTTCTAAACTGTTATGTGATCGTGTTATGACCACCAAACTATACACTTCATTCTGATCTACATATCCAACTAATCTGCATTTTTACTGAAGGATTGACTACTTGATGTTATGTATTTTTGAGATGCGAGCTTGCGAGCATCCAGACCACCAAACTATACACTTCATTCTGATCTACATGGAATTGAAGAACTCACAGTTCTTCTTGTAGGGAACAGTTCCAAGTATTTGCCGGGGTGGGGGACAAACTTGATCGTTCGAGAAGGTCTCGTGTAGAATACTGGTTAGTACTGTTTACATGATGCAAGCGTAACCTAGCGCTCATAATATTCCTAAGCAGGCTCATCAATAAAATGTAATGGAAGTAAACTGCAGGACAGATGAGCTGCAGATAATGCTATTTCTCAAGTAAAAGGGCACGCCAGAATACTCTTACCTAATTATAAACCTTTTATATACGGTTTCTATGGATCAATAATGATCATAACTTTCGTAGAACCCATTAAGCCACTTGACTTGTAGGTAAGATAAGAAACAGTAGGTGAAATCACTTTGATTAAAATTCGAATTGTTTTGTTGTTGTTTCGTTAATTGCTAAGGAATAGTGAATTCATCATTTTCTGGATAGAGTAGCGTAATTAGTAACGTAATGAATGTAGGTAACAACCTAGTTACCGATTACAATTTGTGATCACGATCACGTTCATTTTGTCATGACCCCCACCCAAAAGACATGTCTATGTCAAGAAATATAAACACTCCTTACCCAACCACTGAAAATCACTACAATGTGTTACAGACTTCTTCGAAATATCAAGGGCGTGGAGTCAGCTGCCAATAATTCAGAGGAAAATAAATATTAAAATTGAACGCAAGACTGAGTTTTATTCGAACCTGATTATATTCCCAGTTGAATTGAAATGCATTCATCCTGTGTTCACAATTCTAATCAATTTTAGATCATATGACTAGTAAACAATCAAGAAACGGGATGCCAAGAACGAAAATGGCTGTTTAGATATTCATTACTAATTATTACATGAGGGCCAGTAAAAGTTTTAGTTTTGTTTTCCTGATCTGAGTTTCATTTATTAGCAGAAAATCAAGCTATTGCTCTCGCCTCAAAATTTGTAGTGTGAATTTTTGAAAAAAATTTATGCAGAAATCATATTTTGAATTTGGCTATTCTGAATCATATTCTGAAGTTTAACGCATTTTTTAATGTATGTATGTATATATGTATGTGTCATTCCAGACGATAACTGTTCGTAGAATTGTGCTAGAAACTTCAAACAAATTTTAGAATGGTAAGGACACAAAACGAAAGTTCAAGTTCGTTGGCCAGCATGATCGGATAACATCTTCGGGTTGAAATTTTCAAATATGGAGTCAAAAATTTCCAAATAGCCTGTTTTTTGCGATTTGTTGTGCGAAATAATTTTTTCAGCATACTAACATGTGGTATATTCGGAATCAGCGTAAAATTTCCTATAAGAATATGTATCAAGTTTTCAAAAATTTCAAAGTTGAAAAATCAGTCAAAAATCGAAATAATGCCGTACGGGGCTAGTTGTAAAAATCGGTAATATTTGCATGAAAGATTTTTTAAATTGCAGAATAAAATGATTTTCTTTACCTTTTTGGCCATAAATAGGTAGTTAAAAAATTTTTTATACTTGAAGTGCTCAAATTTCAAAACAATGTAAAGTTATCATGTACGATAATTTTTCAAAAATTCGCTCATATGATCGAGCAGCATGACTGGTTTTTTTATTTAGTTTATTACGGGCAAGCCCAGTTTACATTACCATACAACTGTACTATGCTATACAGGGGGTCTACAAAAATTATGGGACAAACTCATGTTTTCATGTTATTAAATTTCCCAGATTTTTTTAGTCCTTCGTACCTTCTGACATTAAAACGGCCGTAACTCCCCCATGAACCACAGTAAACTCAAAACTAAGACACCTTTGGAAGACCGATAAATTTCCTACAACCCTGATATTAAGTATTGTTGTATTAATTAGTTTTTATTGGATAAAAATGGTCAGAGGACAAAATTAGAAAAATATTTAAGATTTAAGACTCGAAAAACAGTACTATACAGTAATGTGACATTCACAGGCCGTTTAAAAACTTGGAATTTCTCATACTCGTGGGAATTTCATGTTCAGGCGGTTTTTTTTCACCGAATAAATCCTATTAAAAATTATGATTCGGCATCAGATAAGAAGGAAATTTAACGATCTGTTTAAAGGTATCCTTGAATTTAAACTTACTATTTGTAGAGTAAATATTTGAACAGTTAAAAGATTGAATTGATAGAAAATGAGTGAAAATATAATTGAACTATTTGTAACACTAATAGGTGAGAAATATTTTTGGCAAGAGGAAAAACTATCTTGGTGGCGTCCACAGAAATGAAAACATGTATTATAATATCACGAGTGAACTTCCAAGATTCCTCCTCACGAGTGGATTTCATGTAGTCACAGTTGCTCACGGAATATGAAGAACTCGACTCAACTCATATAACGCAAATTACCATTCCTTCACAGAATATTTATTAATAAATCATGAACGACAACTTTAAACACTATTGACATTTTATGTGTTTACTATGGCACATAACTCAACAAGTCCAGTCATGCAGCATGACCCCATGAGCGAATTTTTGAAGAAATCTTCGACATTTCAGTTGCTATTGATCGTGCAGATTTTTACAACTAGCGAACGGCATTATTTCGATTTTTGACTGATTTTTCAACTTTGAAAGTTTTGAAAACTTGATACATATTCTTATAGGAAATTTTACGCTGATTCCGAATATACCACATGTTAGTATGCTGAAAAAATTATTTCGCACAACAAATCGCAAAAAACAGGCTATTTTGAAATTTTTGACTACATTTTTGAAAATTTGAACCCGAAGATGTAATCCGATCATGCTGGCCAACGAACTTGAACTTTCGTTTTGTGTCCTTAACATTTTAAAATTTGTTTGAAGTTTCTAGCACAATTCTACGGACAGTTATCGTCTGGAATGACACATACATATATACATACATACATATATACATACATACATATATACATACATATATACATACATAAAAAAATGCGTTAAACTTCAGAATATGATTCAGAATAGCCTGAAACGGATTTCTGCATAAAATTTTTTCAAAAATTCACATTCTACAAATTTTGAGGCGAGAGCAATAGCTTAATTTTCTTCAAAAATTCGCTAAAAATGCGTTAAACTTCAGAATATGATTCAGAATAGCCTGAAACGGATTTCTGCATAAAATTTTTTCAAAAATTCACATTCTACAAATTTTGAGGCGAGAGCAATAGCTTAATTTTCTTCAAAAATTCGCTAAAAGTGTGACAAAGAAAGCGTTATGAAAAATTTCTGATGATTTCCGCTTACAACCGAGTCGTTGCTAGGGAAATGGTACTTCGTCGTTTTTCATCCCACAAAATCCGTTGACTATTCGTTCGAAAGCTTTCGATTTATCCAACCATATTATGTTAACTACTGCGAAGTTCATGGCCAGCAAGCTGAGTTATGAGCATGGTTATATGAATAATTGTTTACACACAGGTGACCATTTTCAATAATTGATACTGTGAACATGATTGCAACCGCTTGTTAATTTCTGATGATTTCATTGAGCTGGTGTTTCGATGATTTGATTCATAGCAGGTGATCCGAATATGGCGAGAACGGTTTGATTTGTGAAGTGGTGGTTGAATCATTTTAATAGGTAATTTCTATACTTTACACTCTAGGAAGCTGTAATTTCGTATGTAGCCTCTTTAGGACATTTACTTGACGATGCCCACGGTCCGGATCAGCTGAGTGGCTCTTAGAGCTTGCATACGAGTCCGCAACTAAAGACATAAAATGTCCCAATGTCCGTTTCTGATGATTATCGAATTTGTAATAATTTACAGTTTTGTTGGTAGAATATCGCTGAATTAAAGTTTATTAACTATAAAATTGAGCATTAAAAAATGTGTGTACAAAATTATGCTGAATGATTTACTTAAAATTTATTAAAATTTGCTAAAAAATCGATAAAAAACTGCATAAAAAGCTGAAAATTCAAAACCAAAATTTGAATAGGAGATTATTTTTCATACGGTCATGTCCATACACTAGACAAAAAAACTAAACAGTTGAAAAAAGTTCAAAAGGTTTATTTGTTTATTATTTACTAGTAGCAAGTAGGTGTAAGTACCTACAACCAGTACCTCGTAGGTTTTAAGTCGCTTTTTTTCTTCTTTTTTTTAGAATTTAAGCCGCGGTTGTCTCAACCAGAAGGGTCATTAGCGGCAATCAAAAAGGGGGGTCAAAAGGACACTGCAACGGAATCGGGAGCCATGCTGTCCGTCCGTCACTAAACGGATTGCCATCACGGACTCCACTGGCAGATCGGGGGTGGAGAAATAATAATAATAATAATATTAATAATAAACAGTCATGCAGCATGACCCCATGAGCGAATTTTTGATGAAATCTTCGACATTTCAGTCGCTATTGATCGTGTAGAGCGATTTTAGTTTATGATTTTGATAGACAAACATGGAATCAAATTAATAAAAATAATTAGGAGGTACTCATACTTTATTATTATTAAACTAATATTGTAGATTTAAAGACAAATGTAGGTAAATATTCATAAATTTCGATGTCCAATGAGGATTGGATTCGATTTTTACAACTAGTGAATGGCATTATTTCGATTTTTGACTGATTTTTAAACTTTGAAATTTTTGAAAACTTGATACATATTCTTATAGGAAATTTTACGCTGATTCCGAATATACCACACGTTAGTATGCTGAAAAAATTATTTCGCACACCAAATCGCAGAAAACAGGCTATTTTGAAATTTTTGTCTACATTTTTGAATATTTCAACCCGAAGATGTAATCCGATCATGCTGGCCAACGAACTTAAACTTTCGTTTTAGGTCCTTAACAGTTTAAAATTTGTTTGAAGTTTCTAGCACAATTCTACAGACAGTTATCGTCTGGAATGACATATACATATATACATTCATACATACATACATACATTAAAAAATGCGTTCAACTTCAGAATATGATTCAGAATAGCCTGAAACGGATTTCGGCATAAAATTTTTTCAAAAATTCACATTCTACAAATTTTGAGGCGAGAGCAATAGCTTGATTTTCTTCAAAAATTCGCTAATAACCCGCAAGACGAGGTATCTCCGCACTCTGCCTCAAGGGATACAGACCGCTAAGTAACCCCTACAGCGGATACAAATACCCCGTAATAAGAACTAAACTACTACTAGACGATCCTTACAAATACATAAATATTATCGATAAATATATAATGATAAATACTATAAATCTTAGTTAAATAAAGTTATGAGTAGATGTACGTAAATAAATAAATATATCACAGATCAGAATAGCACAGTTCGTTGTAAAGCTCAGTGGCTTTCAGGTACACCTTGTCTGGTCCTGACAGAACATCCACCCTCATAGGGGGTGAATGATGCACTCTGAGGACCATGAGGGCTGGGCAATCCTCCAAAAAGTGGCGGATAGAAAATGCCATGATGATCCCACATCTCCCACACACAACATTACTAGCTACTGGATCTAGCGAGTGTCTGTGAGTAAGACGGGTATGGCCAGTGGCTACCCGATTGACCACAATACGGTCCCTCCTTAGAAGGTGGGCCACGGAAGGATCAACCAATATACGTCGCTATTAAAAGTACATATTCAAGTACCTAGTATTTTATTTTGGATTTTCATAGAAATGATTTAACTAGATTTGATTGTACGGAAATTACACAAAATTCACAACCGATTCACTTTATTTCACCGAAGGAGAACAGCTTCAAATGCTCAGCATTTAATGTTGTGTGGTTTCTTAGGAGCATACATGCACCTGTTCCACAAAGCTTATCAATTAATGTGACCTGTTTCTCACACTATAAATATAAAAATTTTGCAAGATTTCAAAAATATATTCCACTTCAAATGCACCAGCAAACCTGGGAATAGCAGATCATGCAAGTATGTACCCACCTAGCAGCAGTCTTGGTTTTTTGGCAGGTACCTACCTATGCTTATTAAAATTATACAATCAAAGTGCAGTGTATAGAAATTATAGAAACGAACTACATTAACAGATGTAGGATTCCTAGACGTTCCCCTATAAATTTCATTACCGTTGGATTAATGGTAGTCTGTGCGCATGCGCAAACGTCAATTTCTTATAACGTTGTCTTATCAATCATTTCGACTCGTACTTCTTCAACTAGTTCTATGCGTCCATGTTACAATGTGTGAGGAAGCTATACTGCCCGCCCAACTTGGCAGACTTTTTTCCGACCTAACGTTATTTTTCGAAAATTAAGTATTTTAAATTTTTTGATATTTACTGGATCGGGTAAATTGTGAGGCCCTGGGCCTCAAAATACGTTAATCCGTTTGATAGCGTCGAAGCGCCAAGTATTGATGATTTACTTTATTAGGGGTTTGACAATTACAGACCAACGATAAAAAAAGGCTATCTAATGCAGAAATAATAAACCTTTGTGTAATAATTTCCAACATTTTTAATAGGCAACAGAACTGAAACAGACCTAAATCGGATCCATTCTCGCAGGTTGAATAAAGCGCAGGAGTGTACCCAGTGGAGGGATGTCGCGGTGTCTTCAATCGTGGAGAATACATTATTTCACCCAATCTATATTTATTACTTGATTTCCTAACTTTCACATCTGAAGCTTACCGCCTTCGATTACGACACTGTGGATCTCGGTTCCGCACCGTCTACAAAGCGAACGAATTGACAAGAAGTAGTTTAATCTCGTTAATTCGTGAACAAATGAATCTCAATACGAGTCGTAAATCTGATTACCTAATAGCAGATTCGATGTATAAAAGGTACCTACGGACTCAGGAGTTTATTCACAATGAAGATGATGTTTATCGTCCCCATTTTGATGTCCGCTCTTTTAGCCTTGGTAGGTGGATCACCACCTTATGATATTGTCTACGGCCAGCCTATAGGACCACTGTTTCCCCTCCATGCCTCAAGGGTCGTCTATCCATTGCATGTAAGTATTCATTTACTGAGTAAGCATATCTAGTCAATTTTCATTGGACAGCGTTGTACAACTCACCAGGTATTCAATTCAAATTTAAAGTTGTCAATATGTGCAGAAAATGTGCGAAGCTCTGGGAAGATATGTATTCCACTGAGTATTGAAAATTCGATACCGTTTATCTAGGAGATCTCCACACTAGAATGAACTCCACACACATACCAATACCTTTTCAATTGACCAACTCACCTATAGGTAAACTTTAATTGCGGTGCTATCATGGATATCCAAATATCACAATTCCTTGCTTTTCTCACGACTACGAAGTCAGATATGTATTCCAGGGGCATATTATCAACCCTCGATCTCGTTTGCATATCATAAAGAAATCAACCCTATACATCACCATCATATGAGATCACTAAACCAAGCAATGACAATTCAAAACCTAACTGCAACAGTTACAAAAACCAACAAACTGGTGCAACAAACCTTGGAAATTGCGGATTGGGCAGAGGGACGGGTTTGGCGGGGGTAATTTTCGATACTCAAAAGGCTTCCCAAGATACAATTCTCGACCGATTACCTTTTTTTTCTAATTAAGAACTTGGTCTAATACGGAAGGGGATTTCATCACCAACATCGGGTTTTCTTCAACGACTGGCCACTTCAGCTTTCCACTGAGAATATCAAATGCACCGGGAATCCCTCGGCTTAGGGATTATGAGATGCTGTGATGAAATGAGAGCATTCCGAAAAGTGGCAAACGATTTTAATGCTATGAAAACGAAGGGAGTTACGCTTCCCTAGTAACGCATTGGTTGTACGTGAAAATCAATAGAAAACCCCACCGTGACGTGACGCTCGTGACGTGACGAAAACAAATGGAAACGTCCTGTTAATCATTATTAAATGATAAAAGTTCAGAACTTTTTAAGAATCTTGAATGATTTATTGATAAACAGGAGACTATGTACCTGACTAAACAACTCACATGTTGAACGAAATAATTAGCGGAGAAACTTCTACAAAACCAGAGTTATCTGAGTTATCTAATGCGAAAATGATAAGCCTTCGTGTGATAAATTTAGAGTTAGTTTTAAAGGAATGTTGCTGAATAATATTAACATGTTGGTAGTTTGCGAACACTAATTCTAAATTCTTCCGGATTTACAGGCAATGCGCTCCCGTGCCGACTACAAGGCACCAGATATATGGGGTGGCAAATGAAGGTTTGTGTCTGTACTTTTATATTGTGTAGCTGCCAGTGAACAGTTATGTTAACAACTAGTGGGTTTGAAACGTTGATTAGGAATTATTGAAAATCAAATATTTGTCCTCGGGTCATGCTAAAGCATCTGAATACTATTAATTTAGTAACTTAACTAGAGTCCATTTCATTACATGCCGCGAGTGTTTATATTCATGGCAACGTTCAAATTATGGAAAGACATAAGAAAAAAGATCTTTCTTGGAAACGTTCAGAACTTGGTCCACCAGATCCCTTGAGGCAGTGGTGGGCGTGGAAAAGTATGTCGGGGAAACGTCTCAGTCCGATCGGCGTCGTTTTTCAAAACACGAATCGGATCTACGACAAGAAAATACGAAAAACGCGTTGGCTGCCCATTGCAGAACTTTAGGACATGCTATGGACTTCGAAAATTCCAAAATTGTAGGAAGATAATCTAATTTGCAAAAAGGAATACTTCTAGGAATGGTTGAGATAAAAAATTCAAATTCAATTAACTTCCGAAAAGACGCTCCAAACTTGAGCGAAATTTACTCGCATTTGATTGAGGGACCCTAAATTTATAATTACCGCCACCAGCGAACTAGGTGAAACTTACGGAAGACATTGTTACCTACATAAACTTAAACAATTTTAAATTTGATTTTCCCTCGCTGATAACTCTGAATTCGATTTTTTATCTCAAAAAAGAAAAAAATAAGTAAATTATTTAAAAAAATTTTGAATTTTATCTATCAAATTTGGTGTCCTTGAAGAAGCCCCCGTTCCTGTTGAGAAACGTTGGAGAATAATTCAAGGACAGAAAGGCCTTTTTTTGTCTAGTCTTTATATTCATGGACAACTACGACTAGCATTGCGAATGATCACTGTTGGGTAATTTATTAACTGCGCTTTGCGATATATTCAATTCATTTTTAGCGCATTTTCGTAGATAATGGAACTATTGCTATGGCTCCACAACTCTAAAAATAATAGTTTTCGAAATTCGTTTTCATTGAAATCCGTTTTGAGATATTCTGAGATGAATCCTTGACTTTGACGTTTAACTTCGTTCGCCAGCATTTTTGAGCACATTAAATTGATCAAATTTCAATAATCGTGCTCAAATAATACTAAAAACGGCAATAGTTAAATTCATATTTTTTAGAAGAATTTTAGTCAAAAGAGGATTCCAAACAATGAGCTAGAACACTGAAAAATCTATGCAGAAATGTATCTTGAAAAATGTATTTAAATTTCTCCACTCGTGAATTCACCACAATAAATCCAGTACACTAATAAAAATCCATTTTTTTTTTTTTTTTTTCAAATCGCTGAATATTATTTAGAACGAGTTTTTAACCATGAAATTGGCAGTTAAAAAGTCCTTTTCAATTGAAATGCTGAATTTTCAAAGCGACTCAACATAATATAGTACGATAATTAACAAAAATTCGCTCATATGATCATGCTGCATGACTGTAATTTTTAATGCCAGATAAAATCACTTGCCAAGGATTGGAGTAGAATACTGGTTAGTACTGTTTACATGATGCAAGCGTAACCTAGCGCGCATAATATGTAGTGGAAGTAAACTGCAGGACAGATGCAGATAATGCTATTTCTCTAGTAAAAGAGTACGCCAGAATGCGCTTAATTATAAACCTTTTATTTATGGTTTCTATGGATGAATAATGATCATAATAAATATAAACACTCATACCCAACAACTGAAAATCAATACGATGTGTTACAGACTTCTTCGAAATATCATGGGCGTGGAGACAGCTGCCAATAATTCAGAGGAAAATAAATATTAAAATTGAATGCAAGACTGAGTTTTATTCGAACCTGAATATTTTCCCAGTTGAATTGAAATGCATACATCCTGTGTCCACAAGTTGTATCAATTTTAGATCATATGACTTGTTAACAATCAACGAACGAAGATGGCTAGCTAGATTTTTACATGAGGGCCAGCAAAAATTTCAGTTTTTTTCTTGATCTGAATTTTTAGCGAATTTTCTTAGAAAATGAAGCTATTGCAATGGCTCCAAAAATTTTTAAATAAAAATTTTGAAAAATTTTCTTCATCGAAATCTGTTTTGAGGCATTCTGAAATGATTCCTGGATTTTAACGCTTTTTTATATGTATATATATATATATATATATATATATATATATATATATATATGTGTATATATATATATATATATATATATATATATATATATATATATATATATATGTATGTGTCATTCCAGACGATAACTCTCGATAGAATTGAGATAAAAACTTCGTTCTTTCGCCAAAAAATCAAGCATTTCAAAAGAAAGGATGAGTTCGTTGGACAACACTTTTTGAGCACATTAAATAGGTCAAATTTCGAAAATTGTACTAAAAAAATCTCTAAAAATGGCTAAAAACGGCTAAAAATCGTTCAATTTATATTTTTTGGTAGAATATTGCTCAAATAAAGTTTATTAACTATAAACTAGAACATCCAAAAATGTATGTACACAATTATGCTGAAAAATTACTTAAAATTCATCAAAATTTGCTAAAAAATCGATAAAACCTGCTAAAAAAGCTAAAAATTCAGAACCTCTATTTGAATAGCAGGTTATTATTTAGAATACGTTTTTTGTCATAAAATTAATGGTTAACGATTTCCTTGCACTCAAGAAGCTCAAATTTCAAAACAATTCAACATTATACAATACGATAATTTACGAAAATTCGCTCATACGATCATGCTGCATGAATGGAACTTTTTTTATTTATTTATTTAGTTTATTACACGCAAGCCCAGTTTACATTACTACACAACTGTACTATACTATACAGGGTGGCTACAGAAATTATGGGACAAAATCAAGAAATCGATTCTAGAGCTAATTTCTGATCGAAAGTTGCTCATAGAGTTTTCTTTTTAAACGCATTGTTTTCGAGTTTGTATCTCATGACATTAAAACGGCCGTAACTCCCCCATGAACCACAGTAAACTCAAAACTAAGAACACCTTTGGAAGACCGTTAAATTTCCTACAACCCTGATGTAAAGCAAAGTTGATTGAATAGTTTTAATTGGTTAAAAAGAGGCCAAAGTACAAAATTAGAAAAATATTCAAAATTGACGTTTTTCCACCGGTTTTTCTGCTACAGGTTTGGGGATTTTTTGGCAGGCACAAGCTTTCAGCTTTAGAACGGCATAGTCAATTTTACTTTTACTCTGCTAATTAGAGGATAAAAGTATGTTCGTGTGTAGAGAAACATGATTTTAGCAAATTTTGGAAGAAAATTAAGCTATTGCTCTCGCCTCAAAATTTGTAGAATGTGAATTTTTGAGAAATTTTTATGCAGAAATCCGTTTCAGGCTATTCTGAATCATATTCTGAAGTTTAACGCATTTTTTTATGTATGTATGTATGTATGTATATATGTATGTATGTATGTATGTATGTATGTATGTATGTGTCATTCCAGACGATAACTGTCCGTAGAATTGTGCTAGAAACTTCAAACAAATTTTAAAATGTTAAGGACACAAAACGAAAGTTCAAGTTCGTTGGCCAGCATGATCGGATTACATCTTCGGGTTGAAATTTTCAAAAATTTCAAAATAGCCTGTTTTATGCGATTTGTTGTGCGAAATAATTTTTTCAGCATACTAACATGTGGTATATTTGGAATCAGCGTAAAATTTCCTATAAGAATATGTATCAAGTTTTCAAAAATTTCAAAGTTGAAAAATCAGTCAAAAATCGAAATAATGCCGTTCGCTAGTTGTAAAAATCGGTAATATTTGCATGAAACATTGTCCAAATTCAGATTGAACTACTCTTATGGAAGTATACCTGTATAACCAATTTTAGAAACATGCTGTTTAACACGTAGGTAGTAGGTGCTTTAAAAAAAATGTAATCACAACTGATGAGTTTACTCTGTGCATGTGTTAATAATTTGATTCCATGTTTGTCTATCAAAATCATAAACTAAAATTTCTCAACACGATCAATAGCGACTGAAATGTCGAAGATTTCTTCAAAAATTCGCTCATGGGGTCATGCTGCATGACTGGACTTTTCTTTTTTTCTACGAAATCGAGGGGTTTAGTGAAAAATAACCCTCTATGAAAATGCGAGTTTGGGGCAGGTCTCTACGTATTTTTTCACGCTGAATCGGATGGTAACACTCGCAAATCTTCTCAACTCCGATTTAGCCAAGTTTTACACTTTAACGCACGCTTTTTTACTCAGCGTGAAAAAATACGTACGTAGAAACCAGCCTCAAGCTTGAGTTTTTTTAGAGGGTCATTTTTCATGAAATCCCTCGATATCATAGAAAAAAAAACCATGTTTTTCAACATACACGCATACTTTTAACCTCTAATTAGTAAAGTAAAATAAAAATTGATCATACCGCTAGAAAGCTGAGATCTTGGGCCAGTTTTTACAGATGAGGTACTCGAAAAACAGTACAGAAATGGGACATTCACAGCCGGTTTAAAAAATTGAAATTTCTCATACTCGTGGACATTTCATGTTCAGGCAGTTTTTTCACCGAATAAATCCTATTAAAAATTGTGATTCGGCATCAGATTAGAAGGAAATGTAACGATATTTTTAACGGTATCTTTAAATTTAAACTTACTATTTGTAGAGTACTTATTTGCACAGTGAAAAGTAGAAAAATTGATAGAAAATGAGTGAAATTACAGGGTGATTCCCTCGCAGATGCAAAAAAAAAAAAAAAATTTGGGTGAAACTACATCAAAAATGGAGTAAAATGCCGCCAACCGCATATTTTTATCTCAATCCGTACTCGAGATATGATTTTTTAAAGGTTTTTTCAGGAATACCGTGCTTTTAGCGAATTTTTGAAGAAAATTAAGCTATTGCTCTCGCCTCAAAATTTGTAGAATGTGAATTTTTGAAAAATTTTTATGCAGAAATCCGTTTTAGGGTATTCTGAATCATATTCTGAAGTTTAACGCATTTTTTTATGTATGTATGTATGTATGTATGTATGTATGTATGTATATATGTATGTATGTATGTATGTATGTATATATGTGTCATTCCAGACGATAACTGTCCGTAGAATTGTGCTAGAAACTTCAAACAAATTTTAAAATGTTAAGGACACAAAACGAAAGTTCAAGTTCGTTGGCCAGCATGATCGGATTACATCTTCGGGTTGAAATTTTCAAAAATGTAGTCAACAATTTCAAAATAGCCTGTTTTTTGCGATTTGTTGTGCGAAATAATTTTTTCAGCATACTAGCATGTGGTATATTCGGAATCAGCGTAAAATTTCCTATAAGAATATGTATCAAGTTTTCAAAAATTTCAAAGTTGAAAAATCAGTCAAAAATCGAAATAATGCCGTTCGCTAGTTGTAAGAATCGGTAATATTTGCATGAAACATTGTCCAAATTCAGATTGAACTACTCTTATGGAAGTATCCCTGTATAACCAATCCTAGAACCATGCTGTTTAAGGCTAGAACCATGCTGTAGATAGAATTTGATTCCATGTTTGTCTATCAAAATCATAAACTAAAATTTCTCTACACGATCAATAGCGACTGAAACGTCGAAGATTTCTTCAAAAATTCGCGCATGGGGTCATGCTGCACGACTGGACTTTTTCATTTTAAACTCGGATTTCTCCACTTTGCCTCATTTAATTTTAACTTTCAACCTCATTTTCGGTATCAGTATTAAATTTCCTATAAGAATAGTGTACTTGGGTTCTTAAAAAGTACCATCCGAAGACCCTCAAATCAGCTCAAACATTGACGATTTTGAAAAAATAATATTTCTGAAAATCTTTAAAACTTTACTACTCTTTTAAAAAGAATCCTGTAAACTGCTTCATGTAATATGCTTTCCATCGGTATTATCAATTTTACTTTTATTTTGTTATTTAGAGGAGAAAATAATGTTTAAATGTTAAAAAATGTGGGTTTTTCAATGAAATTGTTGGTTTTCTCGAAAGATGACCCTCTATGAACCAACGAGTATGGGGTCGGTTTCTATGTATTTTTTCTCGCTGGATCAAATGGAAACTCTTGTTGATCTCTCAACTACGTTATAATCGAGTTTTACACTTTAATTAACTCGTTTTACTCCATAACACACATACATTTAATCGTAACAAACAAACTAAACATTTGCGATTTTAAGCGTAAAACTCGGTTATAACGGAGTTGGAGAGATCTACAAATGTTACCATTCGATACAGCGTGAAAAAATACATAAAACCCTCCCATACTCGTAGGTTTATGGAGGGTCATCTTTCGAGAAAACCAACAATTTCATTGAAAAACCCACATTTTTTAACATTAAAACATAATTTTCTCCACTAAATAACAAAATAAAAGTAAACTTGATTATACCGTTGGAAAGAGTATTAGACGAAGCAGTTTTCATGAGATTTGTCAGTTTCCAGGATTCGTTTTGGAAGAGGGGTAATGTTTTAAAGATTTTCAGAAATATTCTTTTTTCAAAATAGTCAATGTTTGAGCTGATGTGAGGGCCTTGGGATGGTACTTTTTAAGAACCCAAGTACACTATTCTTATAGTAAATTTAATGCTAATTCCGAAAATGTGGTCAAAAGTTAAAATTGAATGAAGTAAAGTGGAGAAATTTGAGTTTAAAATGAAAAAACACGGTTTTCCTGAAAAAAACCTTTAAAAAATCATATCTCGAGAACGGATTGAGATAAAAATATGCTATTGGCCGCATTTTACTCCATTTTTGATGTAGTTTCACCCAATTTTTTTTTCTTTTTTTTTTTTTTTTTTGCATCTGCGAGGGAATCACCCTGTATAACGACCCTTTGTAACACTAGGTAATTGGTGGAAAATATTTTTGGCGAGTGGGAAAATTATCTTGGTGGCGTCCATAGAAACGAGTGATAATATCACGAGTGAACTTCCATGACTCATCCTCACGAGTGGATTTCATGTAGTCACAGTTGCTCACGGAATATGAAGAATTTGGGACCAGATGGGCAGTAGTCAGTCGTCACAGTTCCATTTTCCGCAACTTCCCTGATGCAATGCATTTTGATAGCAATGTGCATCTATTTCCCATTCATCATTGGATTGAGAGCCCAGCGTTTCGCAGCTTGATTATCAGTCTTCAGTATGATGGATGATTGCTGAATGCCGATATGCGTTCCTAGGTTTTTTTAGATGGATCGCTTCGCTCGCTGATTCGCCAAGCGCCATTCACATTTTCGATTAACGGCAGTTGGGCCACCGCCGCATGTCGGAGCGCCGATGAGACCGGTGGTGTCTTATATTGGTGCTCCTGTTAACAAATTGGCTAAAAAACTCAATATTTTATTTAGAAACAAAATCAACTTTCGGCCTCATCAACATACTGTATTAAATTCTCATGATTTGGTCTCCAAAATTAAGAAAATTCAGATGCCTCCAAATGCTTAACTCGCATCTTTTGATGTGGTTAGTCTGATCACCAATATCGATGTAGCTAGCTGCAAAGATGTAGTATGCAGGCTGATACTACTCTAAACTTAATATTTTCGAAAAAGATGAATTGTTTAATTTGATGTCTGTCTTTATGGATCAGAATGACTTTTGGTTTATTATTTCCAATAATAAGCCTATGTGATCGTATAGCAAAAAATTTTTATAACCCCCCCTCAAACTTTGTCACTTTACGTTTCAAGGTGCGTAGAATCTAAATTTGAAATGTCCGTCCGCCGTTCGCCGTCCGGGCCATAAAAGGCCTAAGAATTGACTTAAAAACCCCGTTCTTTCGCACATAGACTCCATTTAGGGTCTAGTTGGTCCTAACGTTTAACCATCCCAATCGCTTTACTCGCATAGATGCTATGGGCCAAAAATGGGCGAAAAAGTGTCTTTTTCGAGGTTTTGAGTGTTAGACTTACGCACGCATGCACGCCTGGCATGCTTGGCAGGGGGTCACAGTTGGTGGGGGGGGGGGGGTGAGCAGGGGGTGGAGTGAGAGGAGGCGCCGCGGCACCTTGTGGGGGCTGGGGTGACCAGGGGCGGAGCAGAGGGGTGTAGGAGAATGGATATTTATTACTTTTACGTATTATACCCATATAAAACGCCGCGCCAACCTGTGGGGGGTACGGCATTAGGGGCATAGTGGAGTAGCAGAAAGGCGTCCGGGGCGTATCAGAACGGATATAATATATATTTTATATTATATTTTATTACTTTTACCCCATATAACATTTAACCTACCTTGAACACACTAGTATATTTAGTATGATATAACATACTTTAGTATGTTACAAAAATAATCGATCCAGCCCATCTAAAATCCTTCGTTCTTCTTCTTCCCATAATCTAGGGTCTAGGCCAAAAACGGGCGAAAAAGTGTATTTTTCGAGGCTTTGAGTGTTAGAATTACGCACGCACGCACGCCTAGCACGCTTGGCAGGGGGTCACAGTGGGAGGTGAGGGGATGGAGTGAGAGGAGGCGCCGCGGCCATCTAAAATCCTTCGTTCTTCTTCTTCCCAAAATCTTCTCAGATAGTTCGAAGCAAATCGTTTTTAAATTAAAATTGCATTACATGGGCAGGTTGGAGTCTGAACCCTCTGGATGAATAGCTGTTTGCTTAAATTTCTGCCATAGGTAAGTGGGGTGTCGTCACCCAAGTAATTTCGGACGCAGAATCGACTGGGATAGGTCCCAGATGCTTTTGGAATCCAGTGTACCTACGGTTTTAGTTTGATTCCTATAGGAATTAGCTCCGTGGATTGAATGAGACCACTCGGGTGGCTGTAAGATCATCCATTTGCTCCCCATCAGGAGCGCAGCCTGTAACGCGAGAACAGAGGTGGATACTAGAAAAGAGACTGGCAAAGCCCCAGAGCATGCTGATTACTATAGCTGGCTATCAGATTCAGAAATAATAAACCATTATGTAATAATTTGCAGCGTTTTTATTCGAGGGGCAATGTTATACACAGCCAGGGGTTGCTATGGGTTCTCCGTTATCTCCTCTGCTTGCAGATATTTACATGGATTATCTTGAGCAACAAATATTTACAACTTCTAACACAAATAATCTTCTCTATTGGTATAGATATGTCGATGATATCATCATTCTATGGAAGGGCACAGAAAGACAACTAAATTCTTTTCACGAAAAAATCAATAAATTAGATCCGTTAATCAAATTCACCCTCGAATTTGGCGGGAACAAACTAAATTTTCTTGATCTGTCCATCTCTTTGGTGAATGACAAGCATGTCTTTTCAATTTATAGAAAAGATACATACAAGAGTAGGGAAAAAGTTTCCAATTTGGCTATGGAAGATGTAACTTCAGAAGAAAAAACAATGGACAAGTTTACCTTATAGGAAAATTTCTGACAAGATTGGCTAAATTCTATCATCAAGAGGTTACAATTTAGGTTTTAAAACTAAAATAGTCTTAAAGAATTACTAGGATCCGTTAAGGACAAAATAAATGTTCAGAATAAAAGTGGGGTTATTAAATTAAAATTTTCTTGTGGCTACGAATATTGCGGTCAGACTAGTAGGAGTTTAGGGAAAGAATAGACGAGGATCAGGAGGATTTCAAGGAAAATAAGGGTAAGTCTACATTTGCGAAACATCTTAAGGGGATCCAATCATAGTTACTATTTTGATTTGTCAGATAGACAGTTTGTAGAATTTCTTTATTTTTTCCCAAAGAGAGGTATGTTGAATGTACTTGAAAAATTCGAAATTATCAAAAGTGAGCGATCTGGTAAATCTTTAAATGAGGATTTACCTCAATATATTTCACCACTAATAGGTCCTTTTCTATAAAGCTTAGAATTATCCCTTCACATTGTTGAAACCGTATTTAGCTATTTTCACCTTTCACTTCATCTGATTAGCTATCTGATTAGCCCCTTCACTTTGTATGCACTTAATTGGTTGTACCTCCTTCCGGCCCTTTTCCTTTCTCTCGACCAATGGGATTCAGTCTCCCTTCACCTGTCACTGTACAAGCTGTGCCCTTTCAAATGTGTCTTCAGTTATTGTTTGTTACTGATGATGATGATGATGATGACTCTTTATTTTTCATGGAAATAGACAACGTTTTTCACTAACTTCCGTTTTCCAGTTTTTCGTTTTACGTCGTTATTAAAAGTATTCAAGCTGTATTTTATTTTAGATTTTCATAGAAATGATAAAATTAGATTTGATTGTACAGAAATTACTCAAAATTCACAACCGATTCTCCTTATTTCACCGAAGGATAAGAGCTTAAATGCTCAGCATATAATATTGTGTGGTTTCTTAAAAGCATACAATGCACCTGTTCCACAAAGTTTATCAATTAATGTGACTAGTTTCTCACACTACTATAAATGTAACAATTTTGCAAGATTTCAAGAACATATTCCACTTCAAATGCACCTGCGAACCCGGGAATAACAGATCATGCAAGCATGTACCTACCTAGTAGCAGTCTTAGTTTTTGGTTTATTATTTCCAATAATAAGCCTATGTGATCGTATAGCAAAAAAATTTTATAACCCTCCCTCAAACTTTGTCACTTTACGTTTCAAGGTGCGTAGAATCCAAAATTTGAAATGTCCGTCCGCCGTCCACCGTCCGCCGCCCGCCGTCCGGGCCATAAAAACCCCAAGAATTGACTTAAAAAACCGTTCTTTCGCACATAGACTCCATTTGGGATCTAGTTGGTCCTAACGTTGGTCCCGATCGCTTTCCTCGCATAGATGCTATGGGCAAAAAACGGGCAAAAAAGTGTCTTATTTGTGGGTTTGAGTGTTAGACTTACGCACGCACGCACGCCTGGTACGCTTGGCAGGGGGGTCACGGTGGGTGGTGAGGGGGGATGGAGTGAGAGGAGGCGCCGCGGCCATCTAAAATCCTTCGTTCTTCTTCTTCCCAAAATCTTCTCAGATAGTTCGAAGCAAATCGTTTTTAAATTAAAATTGCATTACATGGGCAGGTTGGAATCTGAACCCTCTGGATGAATAGCTGTTTGCTTAAATTTCTGCCATAGGTAAGTGGGGTGTCGTCACCCAAGTAATTTCGGAAGCAGAATCGACTGGGATAGGTCCCAGATGCTTTTGGGATCCAGTGTACCTACGGTTTTAGTTTGATCCCTATAGGAATTAGCTCCGTGGATTGAATGAGACCACTCGGGTGGCTCTATGATCATCCATTTGCTCCCCATCAGGAGCGCAGCCTGTAACGCGAGAACTGTGTTGGATACTAAAAAAGAGACTGGCAAAAGCCCCAGAGCATGCTGGTTACTATAGCAGGCTATCTGATTCAAAAATAATAAACCATTATGTAATAATTTGCAGCGTTTTTGGTAGGTACCTACCTATGCTTATTAAAATTATACACAAAAAAAAGCAGTGTAAAGAAATGATAGAAATGTACTACATTAACAGATGTACGATTCCTAGACGTTCCCCTATAAATTTCATTATTAGAGTAATGGTATTCTGAGCGCATGCGCAACGTTAATTTCTTATTAAGTCGACTTATCAATCATTTCGACTCGTACTTTGTTCTTCAACTAGTTCTATGCGTCCATGGTACAATGTGTGAGGAAACTATACTGCCCGCCCAACTTGGCAGACTTTTTTCCGACCTAACGTTATTTTCCGAAAATATATTTCAAATTTTTCAATATTTACTGGATCGGGTAAATTGTGAGGCCCTGGACCTCAAAATACGTAAATCCGTTTGATAGCGTCGAAGCGCCAAGTTTTGATGATATACTTCAATTAGGGGTTTGACAATTACAAACCAATGATTAAAAAAACTATCTAATGCAGAAATAATAAACCTTCGTGTAATAATTTCCGGCATTTTAAATAGGCATCCTTAACAGGACTGGAACAGATCAAAATTGGCTCGATTCTCGCAGGTTGAAGAAAGCGCAGAAGTACGAGTATATTCAGTGAAGGGATGTCGCGGTGTCGTCAATCGTGGAGAATACATTATTTTACCCAATCTATATTTATTACTTGATTAGCCGCTCCGGCTCGCTACGCTCGCCTCCACGTCCAGCCGGGGGGCAAGCCCCCGGGCCCCCCATTAAATTGCTCGCTTCGCTCGCAAAGTGTGGCATGTAGGGAATATTGCTCGCTTCGCTCGCAAAGTGTGGCATGTAGGGAATGTTGCTCGCTTCGCTCGCAAAGTGTGGCTGTATACATGCGATGTATTACAATTGAAACGTGTAGGGGATTTTGCTCGCTTCGCTCACAAACGGTAGATCTCTAAGGGTAGTTTTAACTTCTGTCTGCCCACCCAACTTGGCAGACGTTTTTTTCTGTTGGAAATTCTTACAAACAAATTAAATCTTATAAAACTACGTGGAACCACGAAAAGTTTATTAGGGGATGTTGCTGCCGCTTCGCTCGCAAGGTATACCTGTATACCCTTGAGGAAGTTATACTGCCCACCCAACTTGGCAGACGTTTTTTTCTGTTGGAAATTCTTACAAACAAATTAAATCTCATAAATTTACGTGGAACCACGAAAAGTTTATTAGGGGATGTTGCTCGCTTCGCTCGCAAGGTATACCTGTATATGTGTAGGACAAAGTCCGTATTTATTCTGTTGAAATGGCCTATGTATACCTGCTCGCCTCGCAAGTGCGTAGGTAGGCCTCTCGTAACATTGTGAAAAGGCGGCTGGATTAAAAATGTCATATTAAACGGTTCCTTCGCTTCCACTGGCAATTCGACCGAGTTCTCTTCACTTTTTTCGATATCCGATTTCGGATTCAGATTCGGCGGACCCAAAGCTGTATTTCGCCCGCGAAAACCGTTCCGAAAAAACGTACCTTTATGGGGTATATTTTAATCGGAAAAAAACCAAGTTTTTCGGCGGACTTTTCGAGAAAACGGGTCCGTACTCTCGCATTTTTTTAACGCATTTCCCGATACTTTTTTCGCGATCCGATCGCGCCGTCGTCTTCCTCGTTCAAAAACCTACGAAACCCGTATTTTTCCGGAATTGTCAACGGCCGTTTAGAGGGGTAGGGGAAGCGGGGAAGTCCAAAAAAGCGCACATTAATTCTTACTTCGACCCCCCTCCCGCCCTACGGCCCATGGTTCGGGTGGGATTAGAAAATTTTAAATTCGCTTTATACACCCTATCGGAAAATCCAAGAAGATCCCCCACTCGTAGATCCGGCCCACTCAGCCGTTTGGCCGTGCATAGACACGACAAACAAACGGACAAACGGAGTTTCATTCTTATTAATAACTAGCCGCTCCGGCTCGCTACGCTCGCCTCCACGTCCAGCCGGGGGGCAAGCCCCCCGGACCCCCCATTAAATTGCTCGCTTCGCTCGCAAAATGTGGCATGTAGGGAATTTTGCTCGCTTCGCTCGCTAAGTGTGGCTGTATACATGCGATGTATTACAATTGAAACATGTAGGGGATGTTGCTCGCTTCGCTCGCAAATGGTAGATCCCTAAGGGTAGGTTTTACTTCTGTAGGGGATGCTGCTCGCTTCGCTCGCTTGAAGAAGTTATACTGCCCACCCAACTTGGCAGACGTTTTTTTCTGTTGGAAATTCTTACAAACAAATTAATTCTTATAAAACTACGTGGAACCACGAAAAGTTTATTAGGGAATGTTGTACTGCCCACCCAACTTGGCAGACGTTTTTTTCAGTTGGGAATTCTTACAAACAAATTAAATCTTATAAAACTACGTGGAACCACGAAAAGTTTATTCGGGGATGTTGCTCGCTTCGCTCGCAAGGTATACCTGTATATGTGTAGGACAAAGTCCGTATTTATTATTTGAAATGGCTCTCGCTTCGCTCGCAAGGTATACCTATGTATACCTGCTCGCCTCGCAACATTGTGACATCGAACCCTTCACGTCAATTCTTGAGCCTTCTCTCGTCCTCGGCACAATTTTAATCGCTTTGCTCGCTTCCGCTCGCAATTTGACCGAGTTCTCGTCACTTTTTTCGATATCCGATTTCGGATTCAGATTCGGCGGGATCAAACCTTTATTTCGCCCGCGAAAACCGTTCCGAAAAACGTACCTTTATGGGGTATATTTTAATTTTAAAAAAAACCAAGTTTTTCGTCGGAATTTTCGAGAAAACGGGTCCGTACTCTCGTATTTTTTTGACGCATTTCCCGATACTTTTTTCGCTATCCAATCCAATCGCGCCGTCGTCTTCCTCGTTCAAAAACCTACGAAACGGTATATTTTTCCGGAATTTTCGACGGCCGTTTAGAGGGGTAGAGGAAGCGGGGAAGTGGAAAAAGCGCACATTAATTCTTACTTCGACCCCCCTCCCGCCCTACGGCCCATAGTTCGGGTGGGATTAAACAATTTTAAATTCGCTCGCTCCCACTTTTGGAAAATCCCAAGAAGATCCCCCCACTCGTAGATCCGGCCCACTCAGCCGTTTGGCCGTGCATAGCGCGGACAGACAAACGGAGTTTCATCCTTATTAATAACTAGCCGCTCCGGCTCGCTACGCTCGCCTCCACGTCCAGCCGGGGGGCAAGCCCCCGGACACCCCCATTAAGTTGCTCGCTTCGCTCGCAAAGTGTGGCATGTAGGGAATATTGCTCGCTTCGCTCGCAAAGTGTGGCATGTAGGGAATGTTGCTCGCTTCGCTCGCAAACGATAGATCCCTAAGGGTAGGTTTAACTTCTGTAAGAGATGCTGCTCGCTTCGCTCGCTTGAGGAAGTTATACTGCCCACCCAACTTGGCAGACGTTTTTTTCTGTTGGAAATTCTTACAAACAAATTAAATCTTATAAAACTACGTGGAACCACAAAAAGTTTATTCGGGGATGTTGCTCGCTGTATATTTGTAGGAAAAAATCCGAATTTATTCTGTTGAAATGGCTGGCTCTCGCTTCGCTCGCAAGGTAGGTACCTATGTGTACCTACCTGCTCGCAACTTTGTGAAACACCTCAGTCAACGAACCCTTCACGTCAATTATTGAGCCTTCTCGCGTCCACGGCACAATAATTTTAATTGTTTCGCCTCGCTTCCGCTCGCAATTTGACCGAGTTCCCGTCACTTTTTTCGATATCCGATTTCGGATTCAGATTCGGCGGGATCAAAGCTGTATTTCGCCCGCGAAAACCGTTCCGAAAAACGTACCTTTACTGGGTATATTTTAATGGGAAAAAACGTAGTTTTTCGTCTGACTTTTCGAGAAAACGGGTCCGTACTCTCGGATTTTTTTGACGCATTTCCCGATACTTTTTTCGCGATCCGATCGCGCCGTTGTCTTCCTCGTTCAAAAACCTACGAAACCGGTATTTTTCCGGAATTCTCAACGGCCGTTTAGAGGGGTAGGGGAAGCGGGTAAGTGGAAAAAGCGCACATTAATTATTACTTAGACCCCCCTCCCGCCCTACGGCCCATGGTTCGGGTGGGATTAAACAATTTTAAATTCGCTCGCTCCCACTTTTGGAAAATCCCAAGAAGATCCCCCCACTCGTAGATCCGGCCCACTCAGCCGTTTGGCCGTCCATAGACACGACAGACAAAACAGACAGACGGAGTTTCATTCTTATAAAATCTACTAGTCGCTCCGGCTCGCTACGCTCGCCTCCACGTCCAGCCGGGGGGCAAGCCCCCGGACCCCCCATTAAATTGCTCGCTTCGCTCGCAAAGGGTGGTATGTAGGGACTGTTGCTCGCTTCGCTCGCAAAAGTGTGGCATGTAGGGAATGTTGCTCGCTTCGCTCGCAAAGTGTGGTATGTAGAGAATGTTGCTCGCTTCGCTCGCAATTGAAACATGTAGGGGAGGGTTGCTTGCTTCGCTCACAAACGGTAGATCTCTAAGGGTAGGTTTAACTTCTGTAGGGGATGCTGCTCGCTTCGCTCGCTTGAGGAAGTTATACTGCCCACCCAACATGTAGGGAATGATGCTCGCTTCGCTCGCAAACGGTAGATCCCTAAGGGTAGGTTTAACTTCTGTAGGGGATGCTGCTCGCTTCGCTCGCTTGAGGAAGTTATACTGCCCACCCAACTTGGCAGACGTTTTTTTCTGTTGGAAATTCTTACAAACAAATTAAATCTTATAAAACTACGTGGAACCACGAAAAGTTTATTAGGGAATGTTGCTCGCTTCGCTCGCAAGGTATTGCTGCATAGGTGTTGGGAAATACCCGTATGAAATTCCGTTGAAATGAGTCAAGTGCTTAGTGAGTCCCTGTGAGTCATCGCGTCCCTTTCAGGTGTGGCTGTATACATGCGATGTATTACAATTGAAACATGTAGGGGATGTTGCTCGCTTCGCTCGCAAACGGTAGATCTCTAAGGGTAGTTTAAAACTTCTGTAGGGGATGTTGCTCGCTCCGCTCGCTTGAGGAAGTTATACTGCCCACCCAACTTGGCAGACGTTTTTTTTCTGTTGGAAATTCTTACAAACAAATTAAATCTTATAAAACTACGTGGAACCACGAAAAATTTTATTAGGGGATGTTGCTCGCTTCGCTCGCAAGGAATACCTGTATATCCTTGAGGAAGTTATACTGCCCACCCAACTTGGCAGACGTTTTTTTCAGTTGGGTATTCTTACAAACAAATTAAATCTTATAAAACTACGTGGAACCACGAAAAGTTTATTCGGGGATGTTGCTCGCATCGCTCGCAAGGTATTGCTGTATATTTGTTGGAAAAATCCGAATTTATTCTGTTGAAATGGCTCTCGCTCGCTCGCAAGGTACCTTGTTGTACCTGCTCGCAACACCCGAACACCGAAACTTGTACCTGAGTTATCAACCCCAAACACGTCTGTCTTCCTAGACTTCCTGCCTTCTCGCGTCCACAGCACATATAATAATTTCTCATTTTAATTAGCTTAGTCTCGCTTCCGCTAGTGATTTGACCGACTGCCCGTCACTTTTTTCGATATCCGATTTCGGATTCAGATTCGGCGGACCCAAAGCTGTATTTCGCCCGCGAAAACCGTTCCGAAAAACGTACCTTTATGGGGTATATTTTAATGGGAAAAAACCAAGTTTTTCGGCGGACTTTTCGAGAAAACGGGTCCGTACTCTCGCATTTTTTTTACGCATTTCCCGATACTTTTTTCGCGATCCGATCGCGCCGTCGTCTTCCTCGTAGGAAAACCTACGAAACCCGTATTTTTCTGGAATTGTCAACGGGCGTTTAGAGGGGTAGGGGAAGCGGGGAAGTCCAAAAAGCGCACATTAATTTTACTTCGACCCCCCTCCCGCCCTACGGCCCATGGTTCGGGTGGGATTAAACAATTTTAAATTCGCTCGCTCCCACTTTTGGGAAAATCCCAAGAAGATCCCCCCACTCGTATACTCGTCCTACTCAGCCGATTGGCTGTGCATAGACACGACAGACAGACAAACAAAAGGAATTTCATTCTTAATAAATAGTATAGATAATAGAGTATAGAGATAGAGATTTCCTAACTTTAACATCTGGAAGCTTACCGCCTTCGATGACGACACTGTGAATCTCGGTTCCGGACCGCCTGCAGAGCGCACCAATTAACAAGAAGTAGTTAATGTCGTTAATTTGTGAACAAAATAATCTCACTATGAGTCGTAAATCTGATTACCTAATAGCGGATTCGATGTATAAAAGGTACCTACGGACTCAGGAGTTCATTCACAATGAAGATGATGTTTATTCGTCCCATTTTGATGTCCGCTCTTTTAGCCCTAGTAGGTGGATCACCACATTACCAGCTTTTATACGACCCGCCTCCCTTCCACCCTGCCTCAAGGGCAGTCTACAGTCCAGTGCATGTAAGTATTCATTTACTAAGTAAACATATCTAGTCAATTTTCATTGGGCAGTGTTGTACAAATTATCAAGTGATTCAATTCAAATTTAAAGTTGTCAATATGAGCAGAAAATGTGGGATGCTCGGGAAGATATGAGCTTTGTTTCCACAACTGCCCCGGAGCAGGTTCAGTTCAGAGCAAGTGCAGAGCAAGGGCACCTCCATGGCTGTTCAGTTCAGATGGCAGCGGAAACGCTGAAGGACATATTCGGTGCAGTAACATGGATACACGAAGATCCATGAAATGGAGTCCCGTTAGCGGTACTTTAGCAAAACCATGAGCAAAAACCTTGTGTCTCATTCTTAATCTTCCATTCTTATTCGACGTCGACATTCTCATGATTCACTCCCGAATATTTAGTTATTTCTATTTCAATAGTTTAGAAGTAGAAATAAGGAATATAATAAAGGAATAAACAATTCTAATTTAAAAACTTTTAAAAGTTTCGAAAATCTCAGAATCACCTGAATAAATACAAACAATTGACTCGAAAATAGACACGAAATCAAAAAGGAAACCACAATTTGTAAGGTGTAAGGTTACAGAAGTTTGAGGAAGGATGTATCGGGTTATCTCAAGTTCCAAAGAGCGCATGCGCGGAGCAAGCTGCACCTCCTCTTCTGGCGGAGCAGAAGTTCAAGTTCATGTTCGGATCATGTTCCTTTAACAGCGGAAACACTGGACATCTTGCACCGAACATGAACCGAGGGACTGCGGATACGCCATTTGTTTACTCCTTCTTCACTGCGCAAGCGCAACTTGACCTGAACCTGTTTTGGGTCAGCAGCGGAAAACAAAGCTATGTATTCCACTGAGTATTGAAAATTCGATACCGTTTATCTAGAAGATCTCCACACGAGAATGAACTTCACACACAAACCAATACCTTTTCAATTGAACAACTTCCCTATAAACATTAATTGCTGTGCTATCATGGATATCCAAATATCACAATTCCTTGCTTTTCTCACGACTACGAAGTTAGATATGTATTCCAGGGGCATACTATCAACCCTCGATCTCGTTTGGATATCATAAAGAAATCCACCCTATACATCACTGTCATAGTGAGATAACTAAACCAAGCAATGACAATCCAAAGCCTTGCTGTAACAGTTACAAAAACCAACAAACTGGTGCAACAAACCTAGGAAATTGCGGATTGGACAGAGGGACGGGTTCGGCGGGGAGTAATGAGCGCTTCCCAAGATGATTGCCGACCGTTTACCTTTGTGCATTTATTATAGTTTTATTAAAAACTTGGTCTTATACGGAAGGGGATGAATTGACAAACCGCGATGTTTTTACAATCCTCAACTAATGTTCGTGATTATTTTGACATGGATAGTAAATGTCTTTTAGCCTGAGGTATTTGAAAAAATTGGGTAACTTTTTTTCAGCCCGAAAAAGAGTAACGGAAGCTTTATGTTCTATTGATTTTCACGTACAACCAATGCGTTACTACGGAAGTGTAACTCCCTTAGTTTTCATAGCAGGAAAATCGTTTGCCACTTTTTGGAATGCTCTCATTTTATCACAACATCTCATTGTGTCTGCCCTTCGCTTTCGTTTAGTGATCATTGTAAATACTTGGGTGTTTTTATTGACAGTCGTTTAAAATTTAAGAAGCAAATCGATTTTTTAATTTCTAGAATGAGAAAATTATTTTATGTTTTCAAGGAAACTCGTATTTTTTTTTTTTTTTTTCCGCAAAAACATATAAGAACAATATATTTTGGTTTGGCATATTCAATTATTAAGTATGGTATTGTTCTTTGGGGAAGTGCAAATAAGTCTGAGATTAAATGGTGCAGGTGGTGCAAAATCGTTTGCTTAAAATTATATTGAACAAAAAGAACACTTCTCAAATGTCCTTGCTCCAGTCTTGTATTCACGTATACTGCACTGGTGTAAGAAATGAACATTTTTCTGTTTCTGGCTCCACTCGCAATTTCAATATCTCTCGTATACTCTCCAAAAAGATTAATACAGAGTGCTATAGAAGAAATGCATACACTAAAGTATTTAGTTTTTTTATATTTTTTTAATGGCATTATTATTAGCTGATTGGCTCCTAAAGCTGATTTCTATCGTATTTAATCTCTGAAGCTGAAATTTGAATCAGGGCCTGAATAAGATAGGTAGAATAGGATTTCAACGTACGGAACCACCATTATCTGCTGAGGTTCCTAATTTCTATGGTACTCGTCGTAAGTAGCTAAAACATTGAATTGTTTGACCATGGGAGTTTATTAATGAAATTACTGGGAAGCGTATTTCTGCTTCACATGATGGTGTTGAATCCATTACTGCAACTGAAACCATCATTAAAGGTAAACAGACTCTCCTTGTATCCTTCTATATCACACTAGGCATATCCACTCGGGACATTGGATACCTACTTATTTGCATTGAAGTTGATGGGATACAGTCCAAAAGCAGCAGTTTTTGTATTGTAATAGACTTGTAATAGGAGACTATTGAGTTGAAATAGAAGCAGTTGGTATGTAGCATCTATAGACATGCTGTGCACGATTGACATATTGAGGAACCAGCCAAATCAGCTGAGCGAGTATTGTAGGTCCTGAACTAACTGATCAAAATAAACACAGCTGACATAACCATCTCATCCCATAACCTGGGGGAAAGTTCTTTGTAGGAATCGTGAGCATGCATGATGGTTCCAGCTGTTTCAACAAATGCGTGGTTTTGTCCCTCTGCATCCATTTCGTTCAGGAGTGAATTGTTGATGTGGTGAGTGAATTTCGTTGAAGAGTGGCATTGTGAATCGTCGTTTGATTCAATTTTTCCCAAGGATGGATTTTACTTCAGCCCTGATATATTCGCCCCTATTATCGCTTAAACACTGTTGTACACTATGACCAGCTACATTTGTTTCACTCAGCATACACATCAGTTTCTGCGGTACTTCTGACTTTTCTGTCAAAAGGTGCACGAACCCGAATTTACTAAAAACATCTTTAAAATGTCTTCATAATACCTGTATCCAAATAAAGATCTCTCCAAGAGACCTCCAACATCCAAAATGTATTAACTCTCCTCGTCAAGTTGTTCTCAGTCTTGAACCGAACTTGAGCCTTTCCGTTCACGCATGCTTCACACAGCTCAGAACCTAATTTGACATTAATTCCAATCTCATTTGCGAGAAAATAATTCACATGTCTTTTATTTTGGTGTCCCAACCGCTCGTGAGAAAGTTGTAGTAGGTTTTGTTTAGGAATTTAACTAACTCCTGTGCTGACAAAATTCTATGTTTGCATTTTTAGCTTGTACAAGCCACCATAACCTTTCCTCATCCCACTCACATGGCACCGTCCATTTACCTCTAATTTACACCATCACCTGTGGCAAACGAAAACACACTGTTTTTATTCTTGACCTGCGCAGACTGAGGAGAAAAGAGGTTCTTCTTCATTTCAGGCAAACCAAACATCAATCAGGTGTGTATATTGGCTAACCGAATGACCATTAGCTGTGGTCACGTTTCGTGGAACACAGAAAGCTTCAAATTGCTGAAACAAGTCCATTCTATAGATGATGTGATTTGTGGCTCCATTAACTACTTACTACGCATTCGGGTCACACTCAGTTGACAAAACTTCATTGCCAACGTGGTTGAGTTAACTCTTAAGTCTTCATTCTTCTTTCGAAGCTTGTGCACCAAGTACTTCACCCTATTCATCTGCAGCGTGTTTTTTATTCTTCAAAGCACGCTCAAAAGCACATAGCTGAGCCGCAAGATTTTCAACAGTTGTCCGAGTCTTTTCCACAAGCGCCCAGCTTATATGTGTGGCAACATCATCTGTGGCCTCTCTCTTAATGCGAAAAAGCGTCATACATTCGTTCATCCACTACATCAAATAATCGTCAAGATTCTTGCCAAACCTAAAAAGTTGAGTAGTAACGCACGATCAATTTCACAACCTCTTCAGTCATATTCCCTGTTAAGACAATCACAATCAATAAAAAATCTTGAAATATTTCTCCAACTTCCCACGAGTCATCCATCACTAACATCGGGTTTTTTCAACGACTGGTCTCTTCAGCTTTCCACTGAGAATATCTACTGCGCCGGGAATTCCTTGCAGGAGTACCGTGATCTTGTACGTCCAGCTACTCCAATTATGTTTCCCGTCTACTTCCCGATTTGGGGAACTTTTGCAAGATCCATATTTTTCCTCAGGGTGTCCTATTTCGAGTTGCCACAACCTATATTTCTATAATTATATACGTATGTTTATATTTCTCGATTTGAGCTCCTATCCATTCATTTGCCTTAATAATATCATTATCTAAGTACGTACGAAAAGTCGAGAGGATTTGTTATTAAATATGCATAGGCAAAGCATTGGTATCAACACACAAATATGACCTTGGAAAAAACGTATATTCATGCCTCGAAGGAACATGAAATTCGAAAGCAATACAAGTGTAGGAAGTTTTCCACGCCACCCTGGAGGTACTCCGTAGGTCTCGTTACCTCACAACCGGAGGTAACGTATCATATCACTCATATTTTTCCATCAACATTCATTTGGAAGTTGTGCATTTTGAGATGAGTGAATTTTGTCCTAACATGAGAATAATAATTACTAGGTCGTGCAGTTGTGGTCGTGCAGATCTGGTCCTAAAGTGTTCTGTTGCAAAGTCCTTCTGCCCATTGTTATCCTAACCGTGGAATATTAGCTTGCGCAGTTGTGGTTGAGCAGGTTGGAGTTTTAACACGTCAGTCTAACACTCAAAACCTCGAAAAAGACACATTATCGCCCGTTTTTGGCCCATAGCATCTATGCGAGTAAGCGATCGGGATGGTTAAACGTTAGGACCAACTAGACCCCAAATGGAGTCTATGTGCGAAAGAACGGGTTTTTCAAGACAACTCTTAGGCCTTTTATGGCCCGGACGGTGGACGGACATTTCAAATTTGGATTCTACGCACCTTGAAACGTAAAAGTTTGAGGGGGGGTTATACAAAATTTATTGCTATACGATCACATAGGGTTATTATTGGAAATAATAAACCATAAGGAGAGAATTTAGCTCACTCAGCTGATCAGGAAGGAGCCCATCATTTCCATCGTCTCTCAATGTCCCAAAGAGTCTGCCTATCCAATTTCAACTTCCAGGTTTCTTTCCAGTCTAATAGTGGTTGCAATCATGATAACAAAATTAACTGAGAAGGATCATCTGTATGTACCTACAAGATTATTATTCCGACAACCACACTCATACCTCAGCTTTCCAACGACTGGCGAACAGATTTTAAACGATGATTGCCTAAGATACAGTTTCCGTTGCAACGGTATGGTTGTAAGCGATAATCATCCGAAAATAGCGAATTGTGTGTACCGCACAAAAT